>SNQJ01S0138794.1:25213-39171 GCA_010110895.2 Picea sitchensis | reverse complement strand
GATCCTTGCCTCTTACTTATACTCTCCAAGTAGCTTCCTTAAAAACATCTTCTAGGTCACTTAGCCCCACTTTCCTTATTTTAGGGTTAACCCACTTCTAATTTCTCCATTAAATTTATTATTGAAATAATTTATTTTGTATTTGCTTTGAATTATAATACACTCATTACTTCACTTTATTATTTACCTTTTAAAATCCCTTAAACCACTTTGACTACTTTGACCTTTTACGGCTTCTAGATTACATATGAGGGTCCTCCAACTTCGTAAGGCCATAAATCTCAAACCGTGAGGAGTTATGTGACATTCCACATAGTACCAGAAATAGAATGACATGTACTATCCATATAGAATAGTATTATCAAAAAATATATCATAACGCATACCGTTGTCCATCAAACAAACTTGGGTCCATTACCCAAACCTGGGGTCTCCAACGTCTCATGGCCATAACTCTCTAACCGTGAGGAGTTATGTGACGTTATACATACCACCAGAAATGGAATGAAAAGAAATATCCATCTAGGATAGTTTACCTGACAAATGTATTTTCCTTCATCTCATTATTCCACAATTAAGCATGGGTTCTCTTACTCCGCAAAGCGTCTTCCCATGAGGGATTTCACCATAAGGGGACCACTTTGGATTTCATCCATCTTTACTTCTTATCAACTATGACAAGGCAATAATGAGTCATATTTACATCAAACAATCTTGGGTCCATTACCCAAACCTTTTGCGGTGGGGCTTTCTTCAAGGGTTGACATCAATGACAACCAACCTTAATCAACAACATATTCAAATTTGTATGAATTGCTTCAGCCCAAAAATCACTACCAAGTTGCTTTGTTTTCAACATACTTCTAGTCATCTCAACAATTTTCCAACTCATCCTTTCTCTTTGACACCATTCTTTTGAGGAGTGTATGAATTTGTAAATTCTCACCTTATTCTATTCATGTTCATTTTTCAAAAGTTCATAAATTCATTTATTTATATTCTCCCCAATGTCATGTAGTGAATTCGTAGGTATTTGGGAGCCAATACAATATAAGGGAGGTAGGCTGGAAACCACTTTCGTGTCAATCCAGGGTGAACTTATACAAAACAATGAATCATATAATGTTTGGAAAGCATGCCTAAAATTACATTGATAATACAAAAAGAGAGAAAGTTGCATAGTAGCTATTCCCTGCCATGTTGAATAATTGTAGTATGTGCGGGAGCCTTCATTATTATTTCTTTGGGCATTTTTCTTTTATGATTTAAACAAACACTAGTTGCATCAAATTTAGTCATATTTTTGCATATTTTTAACTAAAAAGGAGAAAGCACAAAAAATAAGAGCCAGACTCAGTTCTATGCCACAATTAAAGACTGGTGTATCCCTTCAAGTCTCATATCTATGCCACAATTAAGGACTAGTGTTTCCCTTCAAGTCAGAGTTCCATAAGATGTGAACTGGTGCAGTTCAAAAGACAATATCATCTCATTAATTGATTGTTGTGATTTAACTTCACTATATTTAGTATTATAATCCTCTGGAAAGGAAAATCAATGGAATTATCACATCAATAATTACACAAGGGTGATTGTATCACTGCATGCATACATAATGCACACTTGCACTTGAAAACCCAATTATTTCACTTGTCTTGGTGGTAGTGTGGTTGTTGCACCTATTAATGAGGACAATAACTAATCGAACCTCTGGCCATGTTAAAAGGCCATCGACCATTAATAGCCATGTTAAATGGTTCACCATAGCATAAAGGGAATACTTAATAGAGTGTTGCTTTTATGTATTTCTTATTTTGTTTAAACTTTGATAAAGCTGATGCATTTCTTATTACAATGGAGATTTTACAAAGCTTGTATCATATGAGGTTCATTTTTCTCCTTTTTTCATTATAGAGCCAAACTTTCAATTTACTGTTGTTTCAGTCGTAGCAACAACATCCTCTAAATATAACAAAGACAAATATATTAGATGAATCCCTGAACTTCCCACATTCAAAACCTTATGCGGTGCCACTACTAAACTAATCGACGTAGGTTATTTTGGCAAGCTGACCACAATCGATAATCCCAAGTATGATGCCCAATAATATTCATTGTCAAGGTTGCATAGAGATATTTCATTCTTTGTAGTAAGTCTGTGTTGGTTTCCCAACTAGCACCTTGTTCTGCATTGTTTTTTGAAATATATAATCGTCTTTTACTCACTGCCCAGTATGTGTATTCATCAGACTGACAAATCTTTTGTAAAAATGTGTTGTTTTAATGCTAGTCAATATTTCTTAAACTTTTACCTATCACTTTAATGAGAGTATGTTTTTGTGCGATATAATGATTTTTTTCCTCTTTAATTTCATGACTGCAAAGCATGAAATTAAAGGCTCTTTTCGTGCAAATCGCTGGTCAAACTTTGTCGACGATATCCCCTTTCTTGGATCAATGATTATCATTTTTTCCTCCCTAATATTATGTACAGGAAGAAGGTCTCAGGATTATGTTTTGTTTGAAGGTTCAAGAACCTAAGTATAATTCATTTCCCTAGATCCAAACTTAAATTTAAAAGAAAATGTGTGACATTAATTAAAAGAAACCTCTTAACATATAATGAGGGTTGATATTAGACTAAACCTTGTTGAAAACTAAGACAAACTAATTTTAAAGAAAAATGTTTTTTGTAAAACCTATCCCTCTCTAAAAATCTCATCATATCTTTTGATCATTCCAATCTCATATCGCGCCATTCTCTTCAATGATACTACTATACCTCAACCCAGCCTTTTGATTGTCTATGAAATCATTACTTTTACCATGTCATTGTCCTCGAATTCAGATCAAGAGTTTGTGGCAGGCCATAAGGATTACATCAGTCTCTCTGTTTTTAATCTTCTTGTCCTATGTTTTACGGGAGGTAATCAAGATTTCAAGTGTTGGATGGTTTTAGGACGTCCTCAACTCCTTCTGTTTTCATTTGACATCAGGTATGTCAATCTGACTTCCTCCATTACTTATTGGTTTTAGTTTTTTGTGTCTACAATGTTCTTCACCTCAAAAAAACTACATGTCCATTTTCTGGTCCGCCTTAGTTTCTAACTCTTCCAAAAATCTTATGGCCCCTGTAGTGAGAATAGATCCAAACACAATGCAAAGGTTACTAACTTATGATGATGCAACTGATAGGATCTCCAAAGTTGGTTGGTTAGGGTTTGTAAAATCGTTCAATGGATTTAACATCGAAGTGGCCAGATCATTTGCCACAAATTTTGATGGTAACAAGGTTAAGGTTGGGGATGTTCAGTTTTAGGTTGATGAGGAATTTATTGCTTGGGCCACGGGTCTTCCTCAGTTAGGGGATAAGTGTTTCAAAAACATGAAAGTGAAGAATATCCCGTGGTAGTCTTTGTTGGCATCAAACCGTTCGTGATACCACATTAAGGGTATGCCAATAGAACTCTTTCATAGTAGATGGCATAGTCTCATGTTGATAATTAAACAGTTTGCTACCTGTGAAGGATGATATGACCTTGTCTTATATTTCCACATTTGATTTCTCATGACCTTTTAGGGGTTTCATTTAAACCTACCCTTTTATCTACATAGGAGTTTGCAAAAAATGTCTAAATTTTACCAACAACCGAGTCAAAAACCTAAAACCAATTTATTTCATCATGGTCTCATTCGTCAATTCTTACCCCGACATAATGACCCTAAATAAACCTAAAACAAGAAGGAACAACCAAAAGATTCTTTCTCCATCACTGGCCAGTAAATAGGTTAGTAAAGTTGATATTTTTTATTTTAGATTGTTTTATTTTCTTCATTCAGTGAATGTAAATCATGATTTATAAGTTTAGATGATTTGTTCATGTAAGTTGAAGATTGTTATTATTTACATTCATATTTTTTTATTTTTTTTTAAATTTGAATTTTGTAGAGAGTTTTAGAATAGTTCTTTCTGATTTGTTTTATTTAAATCATAATTTTTCCTGAGATTTGGTTCTCTCTTTCAATCTTAAGTTTTACAAGGTTTCTTGCAAATTTTGTACCTGTTCATTATGTACATTTTGTATATAAACAATACATGTATATAGTAGGTCTTTTTTCATGAATAGTTAGTTATTTTCCTTTCGTAGGTTAGATTCTCTTATCGTCCAACAGAGCCGTAAAACCTCAGTGTGAGTTACCCCAAATGACTTAGGTTTTTGTAGACAACCTTTGACCAGACTTTCCCTTCCAGTTGATGAGTGTTCACATATGCCCTTCAACAGGCTGACAAATGACCACCATCCAAGATTTGAAGTTATATGTCTACCCTTTTTCTCTTAATGCAATTGCTAGGAGCCAAGATTCTATATGTTATCAATATACACCATTAGCTAGTTTGGTACATCTACCTCACCAATTGATAAAATAGAGAATGTGGTGGGCTCACTTCATAATTATTTATGGAGATCTTAGTTTATACATGGAGATATTATTTCTATAAAACCTTATTATAGATTTAAAACTTATTTCTATATAAAATTCTATGTCATGAGATCTTAGTGTAAATTTCTAGTGCTTTTTTATTATTATTATTAAAACTGTTGGATGTATTAAGTAGATCAATGTGTTTATAAGTTAAATAGACAACTAGTTTATTCGTTGTTAGGGGAATATAACCACTCACTATATTTAGTAACTCGTTGATTGCAGTGAATCGATGCTAACACCATTGATGAGTTTAAACCATGAAGCATAGGTGAATGCAATGGATCTCAATAGACAATGGCAAGTTAATCGAGAAACAATTTTCAGGGCGCTCTGCGCATATACTATAACATAAAACAATGAACACACACATCCAGGTATCCTCCATTTTTGGTTCAATCGCAAGAGATAAAATCACGAATTTATCTCAGACACGATAAAGAGAAGTCGACAAGGTTTGAAATCCTGGGATGCACATAAATAAAAAAATGAGAGAGACGCTAAGTGACCCCAAATTTCTCCCAAGGGTTTGGGGAGGTGGCGTGCAACAAACCCGACCTTCAACACTATTTTAAAAATATAGTATACAAGGATCTAAATTGTCTTTTACTGTTTTAACTTCTCACGAGGTCGACTCACTCTGCTTTGGGGTTTGGATTTAATGTATTGGGTTCTGTGAGTATTAATAGAAATATAAATATCGTGATTATTAAACTAAATACTAGTGGTTTTCAAGAAATGGTAAATGGTTTGGATTTATACACTACGCGCGATGAAGAGGTGGTATTGAAGGTGGTGTGGTACAATGAACGATGGCTTCTCTTCTCAACATGTCAAATGAGCGGTTTCAATCGGATTACGTCATGCGCGCGATGATCACTTTATTAATTACCTTTCATATTAGACAGTGCGCCATCAATTAATCAATCTTACAGATCTAAAATCTGTTTTGCACATGCCCTGCCACCATACAATACAAAAGTAGGTGTCGAACAACACTGGCATTAAGAACCTCAATCATGGTCATGGTTGTTATCACTAAAAAATCGTCTGCAACATTGAACACAATGGTTGAAGAAAAATATCAATGCCAATAGCAATTAGTCCACTTATAACACCAAAATCCATCAAAAGGATATAAACTATATAATTGGGTCAAAAATCAAAGTGCGCAAATTCAACAAAGGAAGCACGCACAATGCGCAGCATGTGCAGGCCAACATAACCCTCAATGCGCAAAATGTGCAACTGTCTACGAGAAAATATACACATTTCTATGAACAACGCATTTATGGATCTTGTCGACCCCTCAACCAATTCTAGTGTGACCCCCAACACGATTTGACACTCATATCTGAGTGAAATCTAGCTTGGAGGCTGGTCAAGGGCTAGAGGGTTCCCTAAAAGGCCCCTTGTTCACACTATGAACCAATTACTTTTTGCCATGAATGGATGCTATAAATAAGAGCCATGGGTGTGCTAAGAATCCAAGATCTTCAAAGTATTTTTATGCTGCAAGAATTATTCTTTGAGAATCCTCTTTTCTCTTTGAATCCTTCAAGCACCATTTCAATAGGCCATTCCACTCACCTCTTGAGGGAATAGGCATTGTTTTTCTTCACCATTTGTCATTTCTTCCATTGTATGGAAAGAAGAGCTCTCAATTGGGAAGTCAAGAGCCCTCTCAAGGAGGAAGAGGGGACTCATAAGTCCCTGCCTTTCTCTACGATGTTTTTCCTACTAGTCTATTGATCCATTAGTAGCAATATGTTGGTCATTGTTTGATTTTCATGATTCTAAGTTTCTCAAGCTTTCTAACCTTTATTTCTTAGTTTTTTTTAGTTATATTTCTTTTTTTTCATGTGTGTTTGGTTTGTCTAACCCACTCACAAAATTCTGTCTTGTTTAGTAGGCTTATCTAAACATGCAAGTTTTGTTGTTTTGCTCACTGAAGTGACAAAACCAACACAACAGATTGACGACCATACTGGGGATCGATATCAAATTCGTCCCTTTTTGAGCCTTGAGAGCACTTGATTTTGATTGTTTTGACTTGCAGGGACCAAAACCGGCCTAGCCCAACCTGCCAAAGTCAAAATTCATAGCTGAGGAAAGAGTATTTCACTTGGAAATTTCTCCCCCGACACGTGACAAGAAGTGTGTGGCTTTTCAAGCCCACAGACGTGCACTATGAGCACTATGCATGAAACAAGATTCATTACTCTATGCAGTGTGCACCCTTTGTGCACATGTCAGAACTGTAATCCACGCATAAGTCCAATTTTTCAAACTTATAAGGGTTTTTATGAATGATTTGAGGGCCCCTAGCCTTCAGATTTTTATTTTCATGCACTTTGTAAGGACACTACACTCCACTTAGAATCCTTTCTCACAAGAAAGGTTAGCTAACATACGCACTTAGGGGTAAAAAGAATCGTTATTCTCATCATTTTCTTTGTTGCCACATGGATGGCTCATTTGGCTTGTAAAATTTTAAGTTGAAGTTGTTGCTTTCATACACAATCACTTAAATTGGGACCAGAAGTTAATTTTAACCCTCAAGTATGCTCTTCCCCCGCACCCTTGTGTGATCTTTGGAATCAGAAAGGTGGTTAAAAGGACATTTCATCTCCCTTGAAAAATCTTTAGGAGAGGACAAAATCCCCCCTAGGGTTCCTCTTAGTTTTTTGAAATCATCTTAAAGCTTTGTAAGGAACCATACATGCCCACATGTTTGCAAACTTAGGATAGTTTCTAAATTCTTTATTAGTTTAGATCACAATCTAGGAAAGTTTAAAGATCAAAGTAACAGGTCCATACATGTCCACATGTATACAATTCTAGGATAGTTTCAAAGATTTCTTAGTATAGACAACATTTTAGGGAGTTTAAAGGATTTGTAATGACCCATATGTCCACATTGCTAGTTCTTTAGGGATTTAAATATTTCGCAAAGTTGTACCAAAGACACATAGTAAGCTAGGTAAAGAAGATTTGTAAGGACCACATGAAGTACACATGTTGCAATCTCACACTTAACTTATTAAAATATTTTCACACTTGTCACTTTCTTACACAAAAAATCCACTCCTCACACACATAATTTCTATTAGAATGATGGAGGTCGAAGTAGGTTTTCTCCAAAGGAATTCTGAAAGATCTGACTACTTCTTTGGAAATTATCCATACCCAATTAATTTAAACGAGGTTGGTCCATGAATCCAATCTCTCATCCCACAACATATAAAACTTTTCTAATAACACACTAAATATTCCTCCACAGTGGGTGCCAAAAGAAATTTTTTAGTCTAGGTAGGATCTTGGGGGTAGGCATCCAAATAACCCCTTGTTATCAGGTTCTCACATTTTTAAACAATAGAAGTTGAGAAATAGGGAACTTTCAAATCCTCCAAGTCAAGTGTTCCTACACCATAAGGAAGGAAGATACCCGTGAAGGGTCAAAGGCCGAGGTCCGGTTGTTCTACGCATCCCTCCTTGAGTCACCCAACTCTTGTGAAGGAATCTAGCCCGTGACCCGTTTTTGAGTTTGAAAATCTAAATGCCACACTTTGACCAAGTTACTTAGTGGCCAAAACTTAGGATATCCACCCAGGTGGAGGTTGTGGGCTGCAATCACACCTTGATCAAATTTTGTGTGGCTATTGGGAAATATCACCATCTCTTTCAGGATATGCACCCTCTACCCCTCATTATAACTGATTACTTCAACCTTCACTATTTCCTCTTCTGGTGGCTTCAGACCCCACTATTGATTGCTATTGGAAGGCCCAGTGCTAATTGAGAGGAAGGACGATACATCTTTTAGGACACGAGCATTTGTTTTTATTGTTCCCCCACATGGAAAACATCCACCTATCCACATGCTTGTTTATTTACAATTGATTTATGTATGATGTTCATTTGATTACATGTAATTGTGAGTTATACTATATTGTGAAGGTAAAAAATATACAAAGCTCTTATTCATTTATTTCTCTCTTGTCACCATTTGCACACATTCACTTTTCTAGTTAGAAACCTTAGGGGAACCACATAATCTTCGTCGTTCCAAACGCTTGCAAAATCTCCCTCCTATTGTTGGAGGAGTCCCTAGTCTTGCCAACTCACCGACTCAACCATCTCACACCCCCATGAGTGCTATTTTTTTGGGATCATCTTTAATTGGTTCCATTTTGCTTGGGTCCAATACCCAAGGTCATCCATCCATCAATTCTCCTTCATAAGGAGGTGGGGGTCAAACTTCTTCTCAAGGGAGAAGTACAAGCCCACAAAATCCCTCTCAAGGGACAGGTCCACTGCCTACTCACACGATGGTTGGAACTAATCCTCTGCCAAATCTTCCTATGCCATACTTGGCATCCCTCAACATTCCCGATTTGACCAAACTCACGAATGATCCCATTTTACATGACCTCACATGGCCTAATATGCCTACCAAAGTGCCTTAAGATATTCCGAAGTTTGAAGGAAAACTTGGGGAGGACCCCTCCAACCATGTTATGACCTTCCATGTATGGTGCTCTTCAAATAGTATCATGGATGATTCAATCCGCTTAAGGTTGCTTCAAGGAACTCTCACTGGTTCCTCAGCCAAATGGTATGTGGACGAAAAATCAGGGTCCCATGTGACCTTTGAATCATTGGCCAAGGAATTTTTGTCCTTTTTCCAACTACCAATTCGTCATGATACTGGATTTCAAATTCTCTCTGAGTTCAAACAAACCACTGTTATCCATATAGCCGACCACATCTATGAATGGCGTCGATGACGTAGTTTGTGTAAAGCGGAAACCACTAAAGAACAACGTCTTGATTGGTTTCTCAAACCACTCATCTTTGTTATCACCAAAGATGTAGCATCCACTTTTCCTTAGTCAGAAGAGTAATCCATCAGCAAGGCCCAACTGTTTGACCTCATTTATACTCAATCATGTTACTTGTACACAATATTTCCTTATGCACCTAGACCCATACCATTTTGACATGAAAAACTTGGGATGTCCCATGCTGGAGATAGGTTGATTGGTTCCATGGCCCATATCAACCCATACGGCCACCCGTCACCCACCTATAGTACACATCAATATCCACAACCATATGGAGGGACATCTTATTACCCTCCTCCCACTCACAAAAAGTCATATCATATTGCTACCCCTCCACCAATGGGTGGACCCTCACTGGTACCCATGATGAATCTGGTCTCTCAACCAAGTACGATTTCACCCTTAACCCCTGCATATAACCTCAGCAGTAGTAGAATTGCTTCAACTTCCTACATGCCATATGGATTTTCTCCACAAAACAATCCATATTTTCCATTTCTTGGTCCTCCATAGCTGGTTGCTCCTCCACCAGGACAACCACATGTCATCGTTAACTTTGTTCAACCCTCTCCCATTCAACAGCTTCAAACTTTTGAACATTGAATATGGAAAATATGGCCCATTCGCTGAATAATTCCAAGAAGAAGGGAAAAACTGAAACAATAACAACCCGGGACCAGGAGGAAATAACCCCCAACAAAACCATCATGCTGGGGGCAACGAGAATCACGGAAACCAAAACACCCAAGGGGGAACCAATAACAATCAACCAAAACAAGGGAAGACCAATAACCTTAGAACAAACTTCCCTTGCACTCTATTTGGTGATTATGTACATTATACACACCATTTCCCCCAAATTGTTGATTTCAAATGGATGAAAGAATCCATGAATGTGTAATGTCCTCCAGCGTCGCCCTTCCCTCAGTAGGCCCCACAACAGTATTTGCAACTGCCACCTCTGGCTGTTTTGCAAAACCCTATTCCACACCAAGGTGTGGTGAATAACCAAAAAGAGGTAAAACCTGCTCCACCCCAAATAGGGCAGTAACAAAACCTAGGTCCCAATCAACTTGGAAATCCGTCCGATCACAATATCCTCCTTACCAACGAAGAAGAGATTCTTCTGCAAACATGCGGTAGCCAATACGGTGTTCCCCCTAAATCTACCACAACCACCTCAGAAGCGGCTGCAACTACAGTCTGACAACCATTGATGATTCCATGCCATAGCACTAAACCACACCCTCACATCTCTCACATCGGAATGTACATAACCCTCATGCTAGGGCATCCCATAACTACAATTTGGTCGATGACTTAGCATAGTCTCTTGTAGCCATGTCTGTATTGGAGGTCCTCCGAACCTGTCCAACTCAGTGGAAATACTTGCTTTCCGCCTTGGGGGTAGTCGACCTAACTAATACTAGACTCATCAACTCTTATCTAGATAGCAGAGAACCACACCTCCCCACCCCAGTGGATTTTTCAGATACCAGTTAATATCCGAAACATCACAGTTCATCGATGCATCATTGATGAAGTTGCATCGACATGCATCATGTCCAAAGTAGTATGGAAAAAACTTGGCTCACCTGAGCTATGTTGGCGGGCGAAATCGACCTTCTGTCAACTGAGAGAGTGGAACTGGTCCAGGCTTATCTAATAACCCAAGCCGTTTGGGGTGAACCACCCTGATGGGTTTAGCGGCTTCGTTAGCTGATCTAAGGTCCTAAGAAAACAAAAGAAAACTAATCTAAACTAACTTACTAAAACTAACTATTAACTGAAATATAACTCATTCACAAAATGTACAATATCCACAGAATACAGATTTAAATAAAACTTGAAAAACTCATTTATATTCTGCCCTAAGACAGAGAGATATATTTTTTGTTGATTTTATAATTTTATGAACAAGAAATAAAACAGAAAACTAACTAAACTAAATCACTAATCTAGACTACAAATATATCTAATCAAACTACTTAATTATACTAAACAAATTAACGAAAATAAATCACAAACTGACCTGGAGAAACACTCCAGATTTGCCCTGTATATGATGATTTTCTCAGCTGATCGGAGGGAGGAAACCCGCACCGAATAATCCAGGAGCTTCTCGTAAACGATAGCTGCAGTTCTCTTCAATGTAATTACAGGACAAACAAGACATAAAAATCACAACAATCATATGATTTATAAATCTCCACAGTTAGGTAAACTCGTATGCAAAGACTTATACAAAATAATTCAATTGATGAAGAAGAGAAATCTGTCATTCATTAACTGAATCAAATAATTGTTGTAATTTAGATTAATGAAAGAAATCAGACATGGATCACATTAATTAATTCATATCATTCTGCAAAATACTGTGATAGCTAAAGCAGTCACTAATCAAATGCAAATTGATAAACATAAACATGAAACAAAAGATTGATATTATGAAAGCGAAAACTGTAGCAGAACATCAACTTCTGTCTCAGTTTGTATTAGAAATCCATATCCTGGTTCTCCCACAAGTGAGGATGATCCTTATTACAAAAATAATAAGTATTTATAAGTTTTCCACAGGGTAAAACCTCCCTGTGGAAGTTATAAAATTGTTTACATAAAATCTGGGAAGATATCCCAAAGTCAGCTAAACTAGGAAACTAAAATAAAACTAAAACATCCAAATATCCCCTAGACTGTCCATCAAATCCCATGCAATTCGAATTCACCTAAAAAGGACCAAAAATAGACAAGTTAGAAGGGTCCTTTATTAACAAAATGATAAAAATCTAATCCTATAGACTAGCTACAGAATCCTCTGATTCTGTAGCTGGTCTAAAATAAGACACAGAATCAGAAATAAAATCAATTGAAAATCTTTTAAGGAATTAAATTCAATTAACATCCAACAGCTATTTGAAAACGAATCATTTAATTTGAAATTATTATACCATTCGAAATCAAACAAGATCCAAATCAATCAACTGATCATAGAGATATGCAGGTTCTGTTTCTTTTGTTACCACAAAATTGGGTTAACAGAATCATGATCAAACAGCAAGGAAATCGTTTCATATCCAATGCAATCAAAACATAACTAATACTCGATTTAGCAAACCAATCCTTTGTACATGATTCAATAGTTTATATTCAAAATGAAATATTTTACGTTAATTCAAAATAGAAAAACGAAATCATTTCTGGTAATTGGAAGCAAACAAAATTGTTTTTAATCTATTAAAAACAAACAGAGCTAATTCGGGGCAAACACAATCAGCTAATTCAAACCAAATCATTAAAAATCAATGTTGAAAAATATACCTGGGCAGTAGAAAAACGATTCGATTTGGTCAAGATAATTTCGAGCTAACAGTGGTAGTGGTTGCCTCTCCATTAAAAGAACAGAGCCTATTGTCTGGCAATTTGCTCACAGACTGCTTGATGAATCTTTGGATTGATCAAGGGTTTGATAGAGAGCAAGAGGCACAAGGCTAGACAAGGTAGATCGAGAGAGGTTCTGAGATCCAGGTCTGGAGAATTCATAAGCATTCTGGCAAATGCACACAAACCCAAAACGCATGTTCCAACCACTGAAACTTGACCTGTAAAACAAGAGCTAGATCTCTGTAGTAACTCACTTTATGAGGAAACATCCCATGATGAAGGTAAAGGGGCTAAAAACGGTTCTGGGTTTTCAACGGTTTGATCTAATTCATAACTGTTTGCCCATAATCGCTCACGCAAAAACGTGACTCTGGGGGAAATTATGGGGGCAGTCTTAAGCAATCTTCTCTGGCAAAAATGAAACCAAAACCAACTCTGAACACCATGGGGGTTCAATTCGCCCTTCAGGAGCTAGGAGAGAACATATAGTGGATAGGGTTTTGGGTAGGTTTTGTTCAAGGTATACGCAGGACTCAAAACTCATAGATTTTCCCAAAAATCGACAGAGGTAACCTGGTTAGGAGGTAGGCATTAATGCCAAAGTGTGCGAGGGTAGTGGAGTTATTTTCTGGCCATGCATAATAGTTATTTCCAATAGTACCACCGCCGACGTTCATAGCTGTTCAAACTCACTATAGTTCACCAATCATGTCATTTGCCCAACCAATGAACCCAACAGTAAATGTATAAACCAACAGGCGCAATCAACATTGTGCCAAAGTTTCAAACCATCAACATTCAATTTAAAACCAATATCATATGTTTAATCATGTGACATGCGATGTATCAATTCATATCAAGAGTTTAAGTGAGGTACCAATGCGTTTTGAAACTAGGTGTTATATCAAATGAAATATATCAAGGGTTTAACCATAACACTTATATATTTTCATGAAACCAATGGTCAAGTAGATCAAATAAAAAAAACATGTAAATCCAAATGCCAATGCATTACAAACTCAATGAGACAAAGTCACACAATCAATCCAAGAATGTCCAATGGGTACAAATCAAAAGTTTTTCCAACTGCATAATGAGAAATGAAACGTAAGTGCAATGAACATATCAACAAGAAGGATAACGATAGTTCAGATAATGATTTCAATGTGACTTCGAAAGACGAAGTTTTCACGCTTACAGTCATGAAAACAAAGCGAAGGTAAAGGTGCAAATGTCGCAAAGAAT
>SNQJ01S0138794.1:10805-25203 GCA_010110895.2 Picea sitchensis | reverse complement strand
CGCCATATCATTAATATCATCTGCACTTCTCCCCAGAGGAGCATTTTTTTCACGCCACGTTCAGGTACGCATGCTCACTTTCAGTTTTATCGAATAGTTGTTATATGTTCTTTATCATCAGATATTTTTCACATTGGGTATTTTGTTTTCATGTGTGTAGGTACTTGTTCAACAAATCCTATAGCTCCTTCAGGTATATGTTCGACACTAGCATGTATTTATTCCCTCTATAAATTAATTGCATATCCCAGTCAAACCCTTTGACATTTACCTTTAGGGTCCCTACATTTGTCTCTGCAGTATCTTCATCTCTACCACATTTCAGTACTGTCATCCGATAGCACTCTCCACCACATGAGTTGTCCCATTCATAGATCACCTTGTCAACTTGACACTCATGTTGATTTCACCCCCTAGGGATGGGAGTCCCGATAGTATTATGCACTTCTGAGAATGAACCCCATACTTCTTCTCATCACATTATTAACCTTCCCAATGGACTCCCAGGTCATATCATCTCAATTCTATTGACTGCATCTCCGCAGTTTCATTAGCCCTCCATCTCATCCACCATCATTTTCCCATCTGCAAATTGTCCTCCATCAATTTACCTAATACAGAAACCCACCCATGGGGCCCCCACCACCCACCAATTCTCTTTCACAAACTTGCGCCCTAAACAGGCCAAGCCATCTTTCACTAGGGCACCCGTTTCTGTATCTGTTTACTCAACCAAAATGATTCTTTGTTTCGTTGGTAATTGTATAAATCCTTTGTTTCCAGCATATACATAGTTTTTTCGTCGTCATCCTTGATGGCCTTATTTTTCCTGGAAAATCAACCCATGTCGCCCTTGGTTGGGGCATCCACTCTTTTTTCATACCGACATCGTTCACGAACCAGTATCCCAATGTCCATGTACCCATGATCTCTAAGTTTTTCCACTTTTTTAGCCTGTGACATAGTTTAACCCCATATCTTCTCGTCCCCTTGATGCTAGATCCAGTTTTATAGTTGCTTCCAGTCATCCTTCAAAATTCCCCAACCAAGAACAGTCTTGAGTCCCACCGCATCTTGACTTCGTTCATGTTACCTGTCGATACCTGATATTACCTATTACTCAATGGATTTCAAGAAGCTCTTTGCTTCTCGGCGAAGGGCGACAATATCTTGACTCTTATTACCTTTTCAATGAGGAGTCCCAGACGAAACAAAGAGAATCATCATTGCTTTCTCATTCCGTTGACCACCATAACATTCGATTTCAGTAAACTCCCATGTTACGGTGGGTCTTACTATGCGACTATTGCAATTGTTTCATACCATTCGAAGACCTTTGAATTTGGTAGGCCATCAATGCCTACGAGTCATCAACAATTTTTACAGTCATCCTTGACACACTTCAGAGCTCGTTCACCATTCAGAACGGTCATCTGTTGTTATCAACCGCCCTTGAGGGCGCTGCAGTTATCTACATTAGGATTCATCATCAGTTACAGTCCCACACTTCGGTTTCATGATACGAGCATGGGGCATGCCCGCCTCATTTGTACACACTTTTTTATTTTTTCTCGCTCGAGAAAGGTTTGGGTCCTATAGTTTTCCCTCTCCCTCCGACGGATTGCTCTTGCAGTTTATACTCTCTTCACTCTTCCTTACAATGACACTTTCAGCAAAAGAAACATTGATGTATTTCGGCTATATGTATGCTCCTAACCTCACACATCAGGGGGCATCTATTATCACTGAAAAATCGTCTGCAACATTGTACATAATGGTTGAAGAAAAACATCAATGCCAACAACAATTAGTCCACCTACAACAGCAAAATCCATCAAAAGGAAAAACAACTATATAATTGGGTCAAAAATCAAAGTGCGCAAATTCACTAAAGGAAGCGCACGCACAGTGCACAACATGCACAGGCCAACACAACCCTCAACATGCACTATACGCAAAATGTGTGACTGTCTACGAGAAAAACCGTGCAATTCTATGAGCGACACATTTATGGATCTTGTGAGCCTCTCAACCACTTCTAGTCCGGCCCCAAACACGATTTGACACTCATATTTGAGTGAAATCTGGCTTGGAGGTTGGTTAAGGGCTAGAGGGTGCCCTAAAAGGCCCCTTGTTCACACTATGAACCAATTACATTTTTCCATGAATGGATGCTATAAATAAGAGCCATGGGTGTGCTAAGAACCAAGATCCTCAAAGTATTGTTATGCTACAAGAATTCTTCTTTGAGATTCCTCTTTTCTCTTTGAATCCTTGAAGCAACATTGCAATAGGCCATTCCACTCACCTCTTGAGGGAATATGCATTGTTTTCCTTCACCATTTGTCATTTCTTCCATTGTATGGAGAGAAGAGCTCTCAATTAGGGAACTCAAGAGCCTTCCCAAGGAGGAAGAAGGGACTCATAAGTCCCTGCCTTTCTCTACGATGTTTTGCCTACTAATCTATTGATTCATTAGTAGAAATATGTTGGTCATTGTTTGATTTTCATGGTTCTAAGTTTCTCAAGCTTTCTAACATTTAATTCTTAGTTGTTTTTAGTTATATTTCTTTGTTTTCATGTGTGTTTGGCTTGTCTAACCCACTCACAAACTTTTCTCTTGTTTAGCAGGCTTATTTAAGCATGCAAGTGTTGTTGTTTTATCCACCCAAGTGACAAAACCAACACAACAATGTTCTTCCAAGGATTTCCCACTATGGAGAGACTCTTGGTTTGATCTAATAGATACATTGTGTGCACACCATGATCAATATGAGACTGATCGTCACCACTTTTAAAATTGTAAAAATCTTCGAGACTATTGGAAGTTTATTTGAAATACTTAGCTGTGAATCTTCCTTGGTAAGATCCACTAGAAAGTTCTTTATTTAAGAGGTGATCAATCTCTTGTGTCGCTTCATTCGAGAGAATTTTGGCATTATATGAGGCTTGTTTCTCTTCAGTGTTTATTGAAGTGTTATTATGAGGCTATTTTCAGGGACTCTCTCTTTTGTCTAGTTGCTTTCAAAGATAGGAGGTTGAATGAGTTGCAAGGGAAAATTAGGGGGTTTAAAACGCTTCTTTTTAAAATGTGAGTGGTCGTTCCACTGCGTGTTTTAATCCAAAGGCTCTTCTATTAATTTTGAGATAGTATTTCCACCTATTTATTGTAACCAAGGTCGTACTACGATCTACTACTAATAAGTATCTCTGAATGCAACTAATGGGCAAGGACAGTCGCCTTTCAATAATGATTACATATGCTTTTTAAGCATATTGCAGCAGTAGCATCTGTTCTCCAATAATTTTTATGGCTTGTATTTAACATATGGTACAATTGTCCTTTAATATCTAATACAATTGTTGTTTAATGAGTAATATGGCTTCCATTTATTAGTTTTAATGCCCTATTAGTTTTAAATTTATACATTGGAATCTTATGAAGGGCCATAACACCTACCACGAGTGATCATCTTGGATCCTAAGGTTTTGCATGGCTTTGTTGATCACGCCGTTTTCTTGTTTCAATTCAAGATATCTTCATATGCAATCAGTTGTAGTTTTTACTCTGTAGATTGCGCTCTAAATTGGATATGTTTTTCAAGGTGAATTATAGACCTCGAGGCGCATTGCTTGATAGAAACATGGAACATTTTTGTTTGATTGTAGGACAAGCAAGGTTCATTCTGTTTTGTATGTATGAGGCATGCATGATTTCTTTTAGACCTGTTAGATCTCTGCAGATATGAAGGTTGATTAACATTTTAACACATTTTAAGTTTCCCGCAGTTGTGGATTTGATCAGTTGTGGATTTGATCTAGAAGAGATGAAGGCACAAACTGAAACGTTGATTAAACCAACATCAGACTAGCCAAGAGGGAGGATGCATTTGATTGAACCACTCTGCTACCAGTGGAAATAAGTCGTAGTAGGATATCTACTCCACCAGCTTCAATTGTTGCTTGCCAGAAACCAAAATAAAAGAAAAGTAATAAAAGAGTATCCAGCCAATTTGAATCAGGTATTAATCTCTAGTTTATAGAATTTCTAATTACATAAAGTTTATCGTCACCTGTAACCTTTGGCACCCGATTTTTTATTTTCGCTTCTGCAGGTAGTTGGAGCATTGTGGACGCTTCGGATATCGAAAGAATTTTTATTTTCATTTCTACAGGTAGCTGGAGCATTGTGGACACTACGGATATCGAAGATTAAAGCGCAGGAAGACAGTGCGAGCTTCAGGTAGAATAGATGCAGTCATCTCTGTTTATCTCAGAAGCCCTTTCATACTCCAGCACCATCCTCGGCCTTAGGTAGCTTGCATGGAAGGTACCAAGTGGAAGTGCAGGGTGGTGGCAGACGATGACGTTTGCATTAAATAATGTGATGGCACCCCAACAACCCACTTGGATTGCATTTTGTTGTGTCAGTTATCAATATTGTGCAGTGTGAGATATCAAATATAGTGTTAGAGATATCAGATCATTGTGCAAGGCGTGCTAGGCTGAGGTTTAACAGAATGGAATACTCCAGGCCCGGGTCCAATTCTAGGGCTTTTGTGCCCATAACTGAATGAGATCTTGAGAACCAGGAACATGAGTTGCCACAGGCAGCTACAAAGCTTTCTTTTGGGTTCAATAGCAGCTATATGCTACGTCGGACCAGAACATGTCAGTAACTAGTAGGAGCATTCCAGAACTAGAGATTTTGAGTTTTATTTCCAGAGAGACTGGAGCGAAACCTTTTGCAAAGCAAAGTTCATCCAAGTGATTAGAGGAATCCTATGAATTGAGGTGGTATGTAGGGCCCTGAACTGATGAACGAGTTCTGACACAAATGCCCAATAGAGCTTAGAAGCAGCTACGAATAGAGAGCAAGCAGGCTATAATAAGTAAACAAAAAGATGTATTTCAGGGCTCTTTCTCACCGAAAATGGAATCCTTTGGGTGACTTACAAGGATTTTAAAACGATCCTGGATTTACACTCCTTGCCACACTACCACCTGCCAACCAAAAATTAAATGCTAAATGGTATTAAATGTATTTCTCCAATCCTCCTTGCCAAAAGTAAATGTGGAATGGTATTAGATTTGTAAACTTTGCAGGTCGACCATTTTTGTTGATGTTATTTGAGACTTTTTCCAGCCTTGATCAACTGATAGTTGGAAATTTGTAATTTCCAATTCTCGGATCTCTATCTGAAATTCTTTCATTTTTTAGGTTTTTAGCATGGATTCTAATGTGGCGCCTAGTTATCATTCAAAGTCGGCTCAAGACTCCTGAAACTTAGGTCCTTTTGACTGGAGCAAAAGATACAGAAGGAAGCAAGCATAAAGGTCATGAGTCATTCATCCTTATCTCTATATTAACCAGATAAAACAATTCAATAAAATGGTTTTAATAAAACAATTTATCTGGTTGAATTAATATGAAGTTTGATCAATCCTAAAACTATAGGGAAGTACTGACAACAACGATGGTGAAGCCACCAATTTTGATTCAAATTTTGCTGACGCTACACTCTTTCATTCGGCAGCAACCACGGTTGACGATGAATTATCATAATTCCGGTATAGAATACCGGACCCTGGTTAGTCCCCCAACCTAAGGCGCTGAATAAAGGTATTGGAACCTGGTCATAGCGTGACTTGGACGGAGGCTTTGCCATCAGTCGACGTTGTCCTACGCACTGGTGCTTGCGTAAAGGTACTGACCCATCATGTAACCGCAGATTCATAGGTCCTTAAGGGAGGGCGAATACTTTAATATTTTTTAATCAGTTAGATGTGGCAATAAGTTAGTGAACACAGTAATTTTTAAACACGATTAGATTAGGTAAACGTAAAAAAATAAACATATAAAGGGATGTCTTTATAACAGCTAGGAAGTTAATGGATGAAATCAGAGCCATTCATTTATTATGACAACTAAGAATATTCTAGGCATATTTAATCTCGTCCATAGAAAACGTATTAAAAACTAAAAACCCATTAAATGTGCCCATTGTCAATAGATATATGTCTTTCAACTTAAATATTCTTTTATATCCTTATGTCATTTCCTATGTTTTTTATTATAAGTATGTATAGTGCAACTACTGTACGTTTGTACTTTTTAATTCTTTTAAGTATAGTTAAGACATTAAATTTATTAAAACGTATTTCATTTAATAAAAATTTTGAAAATAAATCTTCATCTTGATATTAGATGGCTCTTCATCTTGGATAAGTTTTATGTTTTAAATTATATGTGGAGATTCTTTAATGTTAGAAATACTTTGGATATTCATGTTCCTTAGTACCTACCCTTAGGGCTGGTATTAGTCTCTTCCCTTATGGCTGGTAGGTATTATAGTAATCCATTTGGTCTTTTCATATTAGTTTGGTTTAGTAATTGATTTGGTCTTTTCATATTAGTTTGGCACAAAAACTAAAGACATTTTTTTGTTTTAAGATAAAGTTTTGAAAAATTTATATAATTTCATTTTAAAATTCATACATTTTAATCTAAGTTTTGTGATTGAGATTTTATTTATAATGAGGCAAGACCTAGGATATGTATGGATTTTTTTACATGATTCAAAGAGTCTCAAGGTTAAATGAGTCTCAAGGTTAAATGAATTAATGCTATCTCTTGGGAGTCTCAAGTTTAAATGAATTAATGCTATCTCTTGGGTTAACATTAATTCTTAAACATTTAATGTTTACTTCTTTGCTATGCATAGCCCATAGCTCAGTTGGGCTCTTCAATTTCCACATGCACCTGCATGCAGCCATGAAAACTTCATATTATAATATTATAGAATGCAGGTCAAACTTCACATTATATGATGCAGTACGAGGAAATAAACATTGACCAACACCAGAGCTCGTAGATTGACCTGCAAGATGCCTTGCAAGCTTCATATAAAGATGCAGTTCAGTTCGAACAACAACTTTTTAGTGAGAATAAGCAACACCCAAAGCAAAGTGACTTGGTAAATATTCTCTAAATCGGCGGACGAATGCCTAAGCCTGGCCTGCTCAAAATTGACGAATGCCTAAACCTAGTTTGCTCAAAATTACAGATATCAAAATCTAATTTTTTTCATTTCATTTAAATTTGTGCACAAAAAATATCCGTGCAGAAAGTTGCACGAGTCAAGTTAAAATTGTGCTTACAGATAAAAGTTCAACAATTTCTTCTAAGAGGACTCACCTCATTCCTTCTCCGGTTAGTGCATATAGAATCCTTTGATGCAACTATATATCAAAATCTGTTTTTTCGCAGCAAGCAACAATTGTACCACTCTACTAACTCTTACCCGCGCCTCTTTGTTATGTTCACGTAATCTTTGTTCTGTTCACGTAATATCAAAACATCAAAACAGTAGAAAATAAAAAATACTAAAAATTTTCATACTCTTAAAAATACAAATTTCATTTATGTTCTGCTAATGAGTTCGTAAATAAGAAGGCTAATACCATAAGGGAATTGAAATTAAATGGAGTGATATTTCGTGTATATATTCCGTTTTATTCCAAGCACACTTTTAGAAATTTGTAGACAAGATAAATAGCACAAAAGAATTGGAATTAAAAAGAGTGATATTTCTAGTATGTGTTCCAATTTATTCCAGGCAAACTTTATGCTTTCATTATGTTTAGGAAGGTTGAATTGTAAAAATATAAAAATGCATAATTCGAGCCACTAAAAGTATCATTTCTAAGTAATTATGGCTCAATACATACTATATAGGAGTTCATATAAGCTTTCACTTTTATTGGCAAAAATAAAGTTCATATGGGCTCTCACCTTGTCTCGAAGAACTTTATAGACGAAAGTTGATATGGCCTCTCACTTTTTCTGGAAAAACTTCTGTATTCTACTCCTTTGGGAGCATATGAAGCACTTGTTCTTATACTTATACCAGGAGATGAACCAATTCGTCCTAAGCACCCATGACCTTCAAGGAACCAAATGTAAAGTCATGCACAAAATATTTCTAATACAACCAAACAACAAAACATATAAAGAAAAAACATTAGGACTCTTGATAAAAGATAGAATACAAGTCAAAAAAATAAAAGGGGTACTATATGCTCCCTGAAATGAATGTTATATGATGCTTAATATGAATGTTCTTAGGAAGAAACAAAGCATAATCATAAAACAAGTGGCTGATCAGGTACATCATCAACAAAGAAACTTATATAGGGTTACTAATGGTGTACTATTAATATAGAAATTTTATTGTATATCAGTGGATTGAGAAATAATGTTTAAAGGTTTTCAAAAACTTGCTTTGAAGTTACAGAATACCACTCAGGGACATACAAGAAAAAAAGGAGATGATATTTATGAGACCGCTTACTTTTACCAAATTGATTCAATAATAGACAATGTTCTCCTTTTCGGTACCATTTTGTACCATTTTTTGCGGACCATCAATTTAAACCCCACTTATGGTTCTCTTTCTACGGGGTTTTCCCTGCCCTAATCTCTGCCACTGGATTTGTTAGATGTGCATGGTTTTTAAACCACTTTTGTTTCTGCTTCTGGGTTTCATTGCTATGTTGCCTCCACTTGTTAGATGTGTGTTTTCATTGCTCTGTTGCCTCCACTTGTTAGATGTGTGTTTTCATTGCTCTGTTGCCTCCACTTGTTAGATGTGTGTTTATGATTCTAGGTTTCATTTCTCTATTGCCTCCATGAACGTAGTTGCACTTGCCTATGCCTTCAGTGTTTAACCAGCGGATTCAGACTCTACCTTCAGGATAGTCGCGTGTTCACCAAAATGGTAAACTGCCATACCACTAGAATGGTAAACTGTCATACCTCTACATACACTACCAAACCTTTTTTTTCTGAATGCAGGATTTCCCCTCCCTCCCATAGATGATTTTAGGGGTTAAATTTAGTCAATGGAATAATTTTCCATGGTTTTTCCCAAAAAAATATTCTCCAATTTCCATTTTTTCTAAAAATGATTCACCCAAATTCCATATAACAAAATTATTTTACCTTAAAAATCGCCAAAATTTTATAGAAACTATATAAAATCCTTATAAATTTGAATATTTTTACAAAACTATTACCAAATTTTTTACATTTTGCATAATAAGAACTAGTATGATTAGCCCATGTTTCTAGTCATTCTCTTTGCACTCCCTAAATCATTCAAAAGCAGTGAAAGTTAATGGTGAATAAAAAATGTTTGATCTTGCAACTAAAAATGTTGTAGTTAGTGAAACCAAATACTTTTATGAGCGAGCTTAACGTTTGTAGAACACCTATATATTCCTTCCCTTTCCTTGTTGGGTTTCTGATGAGTGCCATTATCCAATTACACCAGTATTGAAAATCCCATCAACAACACAACAGTGTGAATGGAAAGACCCTACCTTAAGTGGTTTCTTATACATTTGGTGGTGATAGTGGATTGATGGCTATATCACTTGGAAATAATGGAGCATTATTTAGTTACGTAGTTGAACTCTACTTCTGTTTAATGTAGATCCTATTTTCCTGATGTTTGTTGTAACCGCCTAAGTAGAACAAATTCCTATATTATGATGTAATTTGTCTTCAATCAATAATAGATTGTGAGCGTAGTATCACTTGTTTGTTTTCTCCTGGTTTATCCTAATTCTAAGTTGGTATCAGAGCCACATTGGAGATCCGTGAGACCCAACTCTCTGAGGCAAGATCCAAGTGCAAGATCTCGAATTGATCTGGTAGAAAAATCATCAGCGCCCCCTATGCAGTGTTAGAGGAGCGTCGACGCTCTAACACTTGTGAAATTGAAAAATTAGGATCCCTCGCCCTCCCTTTGTATGTGTATAAGAGCGCTAGGATGCTATCACTCCCCTTCCCACTCTCCAGGAGTGTTGCAAGCTAAGACGCACACTCCCCTTGCCATATTGAAGGAGCGCTAGTGCTCCCATTCATTCCTTCAAGGAGCACCGACCATTTTTGTTTCTAGAAGGCATGAGTATGTGAAATCGTGAAGGGTGTTGTGTGAGAAAATCGTGAAGGTTCCCTTTTCATGAAGCGTGAGTTTTTTATTAAAGTGGATGTATGTGTGAATGGCCAATGATTTAAAAGTGGATATTCTTTTTTGAGGTATAAACATTTTATTAAAGTGGATTTTTTGTAAGGTATAAACTTTATCATTTGTGAGGTTTATTGTGTGGACATTTGTTTTATGAAAATAAAAGTTTGGGCATTCAGAAATCCAGCACAAGCACCCAGAGAGGAAGGGTGCTCTGATTTCGAAAGACCTTTGCGTGGATTTTGTTTTCAGTATTCCAGCGCACCTGTGAGGTGACGAGAAGTGCGTTGAGGTTATTTGAGTATTCTTGGTGATTCACCGCCTTCTGGATCAAAGTGTGTTTGGTGATACAAGGATCCATTGTTTGGTTGGACGAGAAGACAATTGTAGAGATGGTGAATCCGCTGGCAGAGACCTACCTCAACGAAGCCAACAAATTAGATGGCTCAAATTTCATTAATTGGAAATTCAAAATGCATACCCTGATGGAGGGCTATGGTGTCTGGACCATTGCGAAGGGAGATGAAGCTAAACCTGATGCGACTGTCGTTGCAACAATAACACAGATCCAAGACTGGGATAAGCGAAAAAACAAGGCCAAGGTATTGTTGCGTATGCCTGTTAAAAATAGCATAATTCCACATATTAGAGAAACTAAAACTTTTGTTGAAACATGGACAACGCTTAAAGCCTTGTATGAAACTGGCAACACAAATCGTATTTTGTTCCTGAAAACTAAATTTCTAAGCATTAAGATGGATGGAAATGAATCTGTTAGTTCATTTTTGGGTCGCATTAAAGAGGTGAAAGACAAGCTAGGAAATATAGGGGAAACAATTTCCAACACTGATCATGTCACTATTACCTTAAATGGTATGCTAGAAGATTATCAGATGTTCATAACAGGTCTCGCAGCAAGGGAGAAACCTCTTACTTTTGAATAATTGAAAGGTATTTTGTTGCAAGAGGAAGAGAGGCACGGGAATTTGAAGCCTCAGAATACATATTTGGCACTGTGGTCAAATAAGAGATCCCTGAGAGGGAGATTAGGAGAAAGAGGCAGAGGAGGCCATTCATCACAAAGAAGACAATCCCCATGGCCGAATCAAGGTATGCCCTCTAACATGAATGAGTCAAAGAGTTGTTTTTATTGTGGTCAACTTGGACATATTATTAGAGACTGTCATAAGAAGAAGGGTGATAAGGCTAGGAATAAACCTAGAAAACACTCAGGTCATTATGCAGAAGAATCTTCAAATCACTATCTCAGATTGTTTATCGCTAGTGATGATTTTTATGAACCCCTGAATTTTGATTCATGGGATCTTAGAATGTTTGTGTCCAATGCTGCTTTATTTGTTGAAACAGATGATAGTGATGCTTGGTTTGTGGATTCTGAAGCATCAATACATATGACATGTAATAAGTTGTGGTATACAAATTTTAAAGAAACACAGAATGGAGCCATCATATATCTTGGAGATGACCGCGCTCATCAGATCAAGGGATACAAAGACATTCTAGTAACATTGTTGAATGGTACTATTCATCACATTCACAATGTTGTTTATGTGCCAGGGATAAAGATAAATTTGATCTTTGTTTCCACCATTACAGATCAAAACTTGAAGGTTGAATTCTTCAAGAATTATTGCATAGTGAAGGATCTGCTGGACCAATTCAAAACTGTTGCAACGTGAGTCAGAGCAGGAGGCCTATACAAACTTGATGTTACCAACAAAGCACATCATGCACTGACTTCTACAACTATGCCAACAGAGAGTCTTTGACATAAAAGGTATGGCCACATCAATCATCATGATTTATTGTTATTACAGAAACAAAATATGGCTTAAGGACTTCCCATATTAAAGAATGAGAATGTTGCTTGTGATGGATGTGCATTAGGAAAGATGCACATAGATGAATTCCCCTCTAATCTCGATAGGAAAAAGATAGGTGTTAGATCTTGTGCATACTGATGTTTGCGGGCCTATGCAGACTAGGTCTTTAGGAGGTGCATTTTACTTTATGTTATTTATTGATGATTGCATGAGATACACATGGGTTTATTTCCTTCGAAGAAAAAGTGATGTTTTTGAGTAATTTAAGGAATTCAAAGCCATGGTGGAAAAGCAGACAAGAAAATCCATCAAAATCCTTTGTTCAGATCAAGGGGGAGAGTATAAATCAGGGGACTTCATCAAATATTACAAAGATCATGGAATAGTACAATAGTTTATAGTACCTCACACTCCACAACAGAACGAAGTTGCTGAAAGGAAAAACAGAACTTTGATAGAGTGTGCACGCAGTATGATGAAATGTAAGAATCTCTCGATTGCATTTTGGGTTGAAGCCATAAATACTGCAATTTATTTAAAGAATAAAAGTCCAACAAAGTGTCTTGATAATGTTTCTCCTTTCAAAGCCTTGTATGGTTCCAAACCTGCAGTTCATAATTTGAAAGTATTTCGGTGTAAGGATTTTGCACATATTCCAAAGGAGAATAGGAAGAAATTGGATGTTAAAGCCATTAAATGTATTTCATAGGGTATTGTTTTGAATTCAAAGCATACAAATTGTTTGATCCTTCTACTCACAAAGTATTTGAGAGTAGAGATGTACTTTTCCATGAGAAGGAAGCAGGAAATCATGACGACAACAGTCATGAGGATTGGCATAGACTTCTTGATGAAGGAGTTAAAGAAGAGCAGCAACAACAACCACCACAACAACCTCCACAACAACATCCACAACCGTAGAAACAACAACAACAACAAGGAATGAGTGATATGGACACTTCAAGCAGTCACAGTTCACCTAGAGGTGAAGACAAATATTCACAAAGTGGGGAGGAAGATAATTAGTTGAGAAGATCTTCACGACAGGTTCGAATCCCTGAGAGGTATAGAGACTATGCCCTAATGAGTAGCATTTCAAATGTCATAGAACCCATGAGTTTTAATGAAGCCAATGAACATGATGAATGGTGAAATGCAATGGAGGAAGAATATGAATCTATAATGAAAAACAATACTTGGGAATTGACTGAATTTCCTAAACATAAANGGTAGTATAGACCAATATAAGGCTAGATTGGTGGCAAAGGGGTATTCACAAACAAAAGGTATTGATTATGCTGAAACATTTGCACCAGTAGATAAATTGAATACTATCAGATTGTTAATTGCTTTAGCTACAAATTACCATTGGAAGCTACACCAATTAAATGTTAAATCTATATTTTTGAATGGTGAGTTAAAGGAGGAGGTTTACCTTACTCAACCTGAAGGGTTTGTGGAACATGGGAAATAACACTTAGTGCGCAAGTTAAAGAAAGCATTGTATGGACTAAAACATGCACCTAGGTCATGGTATGAGAAGATAGACTCTTTCCTTCTTCAACAAGGTTTTATGAGGAGCAAGAGTGATCCAAATCTGCATACCAAATTTGATGAGTAGGGGTATATAGTATTGATTTACTTATATTTTGATGATTTGATAATTACAGGAAATGCAGAGAAATTAATTGATGAGATCAAGGAACAGTTGTCACAAGTTTTTGAAATGAAAGATCTTGGTGAGTTACATTACTCCCTAGGTCTTGAAGTTTGGAAAAATGCAGGCCAAACTTTTGTTTGTCAGAGTAAGTATGTCAAAGAAGTACTTAAGATATTTAAAATGGATCAGTGTAAATCTTCTATTGTTCCCATGCAATAGAATGTGAAACTTTCTTGTGATGATGGTTCGAAGGAAGTGAATGGCACTATGCATAGATAGATGGTGGGTAGTTTGAATTATCTCACCACAACCAGACCTGATATTTCATATTTTGTGAGTGTGTTAAGTCAGTTTATGGCGAAACCTCAAGAAATCCATTGGAATGCAACAAAGGAGGTACTCAGGTATCTAAAATGAACACTTGATTATGGTATTAAATATACCGATGCATCTGATGTTGAGTTGACATGTTACTCAGATTCTGATTGGGCTGGAAATTCAGATGATCAAAGATCAACCACTGGATATGCGTTTGGCATTGGATCCGGGATTGTTTCATGGAGCAGTAAAAATCAACCTACTGTATCTTTGTCTTCTACTGAAGGAGAATATAAAGCATCGTGTGCAACAACTTGTGAAGTTGTTTGATTGAGAAGACTTCTTCAAGATGTTGGAGAAGAACAAAAGGAACCTACAATGATCAAATGTGATAATCAAAGTTCAATCAAGCTGGCGAATAATCCGATTTATCATGCAAGGACAAAGCATGTTGATGCTCAGTTTCATTTTGTTAGAGAAAAGTTACAGTCCAATGAAATAACTCTTATGTATTGTAAAACTTGTGAAAATACTGTTGATAT
>SNQJ01S0138791.1:23973-34186 GCA_010110895.2 Picea sitchensis | reverse complement strand
ATTGGAAGCCGACAAAATACCATTTTATCTAATTAATCTACCTGATCGATGCTCGTCCTCGGAAAATATTGTGTGTTAGTCATCTTTGGGAATCGACTTGATTTATGGAATGGAGAGTACACAAAAAACATTCTTATCATCAAAGACTTGATATTGAATTGAATAAAGAGTAACACACTAGGAACAATCTGGCAATTCCCCTCTTCTCTCTCTTCCATGTGGAAAATCAAACCCAATTTGTGTAACTTGATTTGTAACGACCCTAGTTGCTTGTTTTACTTTGGTAATTTGTTTTTTTTTTTAACATTTTCAATTCTTATTTCATTTATATATATTTTTAAATTTGTTTATATAATCAATTAATAGTGCGTTTGGTTTGGTTTGCAGGTTAAATGGAGGGGAATTTGAGCTAGGAACCTGGCCCTTAAGGCCCAAATTTATATTTACCTTAATGCTTTGATTTAGGGTTTTTACCACAACTAAGTAGGAGTGTTTATTTAAGTTTATGATTGGGTAGGTAGGCCCTTGCTTCCAGATTTTGAACCAGGGCTCTGATACCAAATGTAAGAGCCAAATAAATTAAACAACCAATTATTTTATACTTAGGCGTAAAATTTAAGAATTTCTATAATTTATCTCATTTGTATGCAAATTCATCAATATAATAAAATTTAATAACAAATTAAATTACAAATACAATGCATAATTCTTGGTAAATACCTAAATACCTGAACCTGATGCTATTGTCCTCTGTTTGTCGCCGCTTGCTGCCTTCACACTTCTGCAAAACAATACCCAAAACCGTCCTCCCTGCCAACTAGGTAGCTCCCTAGCCCCAGGATATCAACGAATATCCTAGACCTCCGTGCCCAAAACCCCCAGCAACCCCGGTGCACTGATAAAATCTCACTCCCAAATGTTCACTTCTCTCTGCAATACTCAGAGCTCCTCCAAATCCATCCCCCAACTCCCCGTAGAATAATCTCCCGTCCAACTCCTTCCCTCCCTTATCCCTCCTTCACCGACTCTCCCCCCCCATTAACTCCCTACCTAACCCATTTATTACCCTTATCCTTTCACATTAATTCTTTTATCTTCTCGGGATTCATATGTTATCCCTTGTGGTATACATAACCATTTTATAATATATACCATTAATCTATTAAATCCATCACGCAAGTTATTAAATGTAGTTTGTAGTTAAATTATTAATTAATTAATTACAATTATATCCTTTAATTAATTATTAACTCACTTAATTAATATCATTAAATCATCTTTGTTTAATTAATACCTTGTTAGCACAATTAATCCCCCTAATTAGTTTTACTTTATAATTTCTTAAACATTTATCCAACTAGGGTCATTACAAAACCCAAATCAGGAGAAAACCACGGAATGTTTTTTCTTATATGTCTTGAATAATTACATTCATTTGAAGCACCAACTTCCTTTTTTTTCCAGCTGCAACTGGAAGGAGGCTCCAACCCCCTAGTTTCTTAGGCTACAACCTGAGGGAAGCTCCAACTCCCCAATTCTCAAGCTACAACCTAAGGGAAGCTCCAACTCCCCAATTCTCTGGCTACAACCAAAAGGAGGCTACAACCCCCTATGTTCTTCGGCTATAACCAGAAGGTGGCTACAACCACCTGTCCTTGCCCCGACCTACCACCCTAAAGTAGAAATAGAATGATGGAACCACTATCACAATATCAATGTGAGATATACCACTGTAAAATTGTACCAATAAATCTGAACCATGCATCAACCATGCATCAACATATACCTCAACCTGTAATCAACCTGTACCATAAACAAGTGCATCAACCATGCACCAACCTGTACCAAACAACCTGTAATCAACTTGTACCATAAACAAGTTCATCCAACCATGTACCAAGTATGTACCAATCATGTGTCAATTACTCATCAACTATGACTCATCAATATGTACCAACATAATCAACTATACACCTCATGTATGTGCCAAATCATCAACTACTTGTCTCAACCATGTACTCAACATGTACCTCAACCAAAATCCCTCATCAATTTCATCATCCAAATCTGATTTGTAGCTCTGTAATAGACCTGGTGTATATGATCACATTCCTACAAACCTTCCTTAACTTTAACAACAAGAGACTAGCACTTTCATCAAACATTTCTTTAGTCTCACATGCCTTGTTTTGGATTAGTCAACAACCCTAACTTGAAGTAATAATAACTTTAAACCTATAATGTATAAATATATGAAACTGATGCACAATGTTATTCAGTGTGTTTTATGCAATACCTCTAGGTGTCACTACTTGGAACCTCTCAGAAAAGGAGTTATAGTAAAATGGCATGCCTTTTTGAATTTTGGCTTATTCTAGAGAGAGACCTTGTAGAGTGTGCCCCGCACAAAATATTTTTTGAATTGATTTGAAGCTATTACAAAGCATACTACATACTGTACCCTAACCAAAACATTTTTTCTCACTGAATTTGGATCTGTTATGAAGAAATTATGATGTTTTTACCCGAAACACCTTAGAAAGCACCATCAAAAGAATTTATCCTTCCTTGCATTTCGGCCTTCTTTTCTTCACCTTCCCTCAGAAATTCAGCTTATATAACCTTGGTTACCTCAGACACCTATATATATCCAATATTCTCAAGTGTTATTAAAATGAGAGAGCCTTGCCTCTTATTTATACTCTCCAAGTAGCTTCCTTAAAAACATCTTCTAGGTCACTTGGCCCACTTTCCTTATTTTAGGGTTAACCCACTTCTAATTTCTCCATTAAATTTATTATTGAAATAATTTATTTTGTATTCACCTTGAATTATAATACACTCATCACTTCATTTTATTATTTACCTTTTAAAATCTCTTAAACCACTTTGACTACTTTGACCTTTTGGGGTTTCTAGATGACATATGAGGGTCCTCCAACTTCGTAAGGCCATAACTCTCAAACCGTGAGGAGTTATGTGACATTGCACATACCACCAGAAATGGAATGGCATGTACTATCCATCTAGAATAGTATTACCTTCAAATGTATCAAAACTCATACCATTATCCATCAAACAAACTTGGGTCCATTACCCAAACCTGGTTTCTCCAACTTCACATGGTCATAACTCTCAAACCGTGAGTCGTTATGTGACGTTCTACATACCACCAAAAATGGCATGACAAGAACTATCCATCTAGGATAGTTTCCCTAACAAATTTATTGTCCTTCATCTCATTATTCCACAATTAATCATGGGTTCTCTTACTCCGCAAAGTGTCTTCCCATGAGGGCTTTCACCATTAGGGGAACACTTTGGAGTTCATCCATATTTACTTCTTATCAACCATGAAAAACCAATAATGGGTCATATTTACATCAAACAATATTGGGTCCATTATCTAAACCTTTATGCTACGAGTCTTTCTTCAAGGGTTGACATCAATGACAACCATCCTTAATCAATAGCGAGATATACCAACTTATGGCATTCATCAATTAAAAGAATATAGAATGACAATAACATCACATTTTTACCTACTCGGAGAGGATCACCTATGCAGTTGTGTAACTACCATGAATATCTGAAGAAGCAGTAGCATCATACAAGGATATTTCCCGATTTAGAGCTAGCATGCACCATATGTATGTGTAGGCTAAGAAGGATCCAGCCAGAAAATGGCTACTCACCAATTACAGGCTGAGAATGGAAGATGTGGGTTTGATAATCAATGACTAGGAGGAATATTGGAAGAGTCCACAAGAAACAACAGGGATCTCAGAAGAGGAGGATGATTAATACAAGAGTGATGTGGAGTTGAGTGATGACCAAGGCAAAGATCAAATGTAGAGCGCAGGTGATCTTCCAGGAACATCAACATCCCCTGAAGAAGGACCCAAAAGGAAGGATAAGGGGGGAGAGAAAACAGGAGGGTCACGTAAGAAAACTAAGGTGCAGAGGCAGACCCCATTTTACAAATTAACCAATGACAGTATGATAGAATTGGCTACCAAATACAGGATTCTATAGAAGAGTTATGGGAAGAAGCAACAAAGAATAAGGAAGAAAAATAGAAGAGGGTACATGGCCAGTTGGGTCTGCTTCAACATATGATGGAAGTTGCAAACCTAATGAAGGAACACAGGTCCAAAAAAGAACCATCAATAGGGCCAAGGAGACAAGCAGAAATTGTGTAGTCGGCCTTGACACCACTGACACTAGGGCACAAAATCCTACAAATTGAGATGGACATGCTAGATTTTATAGTGGGTGAGTTGCATGAAGAAATAAATGCATTGGGCCATTTGAATATAGTCGTTTCATGGATTTCCATGCAATAGTTACAAGAATTGCAAGCAAGAATGGTGTAAGAAATTAGAAATAGAGGAGAGGAGGAACACAAGGAGTTAGAGTGAATCGGAAACAAATGGTCCCAATTACAGAAGAAGTATGACACATCACTACAAAAAAAGAAAGAAGTTGACGGCAGAGTAGAAGAGGCTCTGAAGAACAAAGATGTAGTTGAGGAGAGATTCGAGATGGTAGTAAAGGAAAAGGACGAGGTAGAGAGCATGGTGAAGATGACCCAAGCCGCAGTCTAAAAGTTGTATAAATCAATTCCAAAAGTTCTCCTAGTAGTCGAAGCAACTATGGAGGAACAAGTGCAGACAATCGGTGAAGTCATTAAGGTATTCCAATCACAGATAGAATATTTCAAGCTAAGGAGAATACCAGGGTTGCCACCATAGGTTCATTAAGGTAGAATGAGAAAGGAAACCACAACAGTTTACCACATCAAGAAGATTGAGGGGGAATGCATGAAAAATTCCAAGGAGAATGTGCAAGTGTGGACAAAGTTGATAGAAGACCCAAAGATGAAGGCCATAGAGGCTAATCTAAGAGAGACACGAGAACAAGCATAACATGCAGTATAAAGGGAGGCTACACTACCACTGGTAGTGTGCATGTCATCCATTCTGGATCAATGGCGGGAACAAGTGGAAGGGGAGAAAATGAGGGATCAACAAAAAATCCTGCAACAAAGACTAGGACCACTGCAATAAGAGGTAGTGCAGGTAATTGGAGAGTTCCTACAGTGCAAGGTAGGGTCAAGCAAGCAACAATGGAAGAAAAGGAAAAAATGGCAAACTTGACCATGCAAGGACAAGAGGATATAACAACGACAGAGGCTGCAATAGTAAAAGAGGTAGAGGGGGCCAAGGTGGTCTCTCAAAAATTCATTTAGGCATGGAGGAGCAGGAAACAGGCCTGAGTGGCTTGGGAAGTGCCATAGGTGATTGTTGGGGTCATGTTGGACAAGCAGTTTGGAAAGAAGTTTTTGTAGCTTTTGAGGAAGAATCAGTGCACAGAGGAAAAAGGAAAGTGTTGGGCTCTAGTTTTTTCATATTTTCCGCCATACAAATACACTCATAATTACACCTTATCCCCGCATTTTGTCCATAATAAATCCCTAATTACACCATAAACTTCCATTATCTCTTGTTATTCATCCTATGTGGTTAATACATAATTTTCCATACTTTTAGTGATTAAAAGGATGATTATACAACATTTTTGTTGATGATGGTTTAATCCTATGTTTCTATGTCCAAACAATATGTTCCCACACTGGAATTCATCTAGTAATCACACTCCAAGTCATCTGGTACCAGAAGGTTCTACAGTCATCTGGTACCTGCACAGTCATCTGGTACTCACACTCTATGACATCTGGTACCCACACTCAATTTCATCTAGTACTCACACTCCATATCATTCGGTACTCGCAATTCAGCTCATCTAGTACTAGAATGTTCCATAAACCATCTAGTACCAGAATGCTTCAGCTCATCTGGTACCAGCATCAACAACCATCTGGTACTGGATTATAGTCAAAAATTTGGCATGCTTCTAGAGGAGAATCAGGGACATGGGTTTTGTCCAAAACGGCATTGAAATGCAGACATGTGAGTCAAAATCTACCCATATCGCATGTGTGGACCTCCAACTCAGGGGGAATGATTCTGCAAAAATTAGTAAAAATCTCAAACTACCAACTTGCACCTCAATTTCCATGAAGACGGTATTAGATCTATAAATTTGAAGATATGTGTTTTTTACAAAATATGGAAATTGAGTAAAACACAAGAAGTTTTTCAAAATTTGAATTAGTTTGGAATATATATGTGGATCATGTTGTCCCCGATTTCTAGGGATAACTAGGAGATCATGTCTCGAGGCCCACAGGTCCTAGACATGGAGTACCGAGAGAAGGATTGACCTAAGCATGGCCCTAGAGGGCCCATATTTCTTCTCCTTCATCAAACTTGTCTTGTCAACAGCAGCAGCATCCATCACCATCGGCCTGGTATTGTATCAGAGAAGACTCTTGCTCCATGAGGTAATTGGTCCAGGTATCATGGTATGTGTCATTTTTTATCATTATAACCTTTAGATATATGCATCTCACTCCTTTTATTTCTAACAACAGCTTGGATCTTACATTAACCCACTTGACCATGGTTGGGGGGATTTACAGGGTGTCCTAGCAAGCATGTACCCATAGGTTTTGGTTTGCCACCGGGGGGATTTATGAAGAGCCATCGTCCACTCCCATCCTATTGTCACTTTTACACCTTATATCCCACTCATCTATCCCATTCCCCTAGTCTGGACATTAGGATGATCTGTTTGTGGGGTTGCACCTTATCTTGTGGGAAGAAGGGGCTAAAGGCCCAGAAGGTAAAAGAAGCTGGTAAAAGATAAAATCCATAAAAATGAAACCTAGAGATGCCTCGCCCAGGGATCCCCAAGAAGGAAATAAAAATCCTCTCATCAAGAAATAAGAGGGACCCGAAGAAAAATAACAAAACAAGACCTAGCCAAGAGGATAGGGGGTCTCATCATGAGCCAGCCTATTATGTTCATGGGTACCTAGCAGTATGACATTGCCATTATCTAAATACCATGCTAGGGTAGTGACCTTTGGTTGCATGGCCAAGGGAAAGGGGTCTCATCACGATCCAGCCTTATCATCTCTGTGAAAGTGATTGTGGGTAACACTGTCAGCTCTGGTCACCACGCCAAGGCAATGTCCTCTAGTTAGTCCTTGAAATAAAAAATAAAGAAGCAAATAAAGAAAAGAAAAGAATAAAGGCAATAAAGGGCTTGGAAAGAATTGCATCCATGACAGGTACAGCTCGCCTTCTACAAAGGCACCCACAGGTAATATCATGCATCCTTGTCTCTCACTCTACCCGTGTGTTTGGACATCCCTTGACCACATCACTTCATTTTACATGGCTTGGATGATACCCCTTGGAGACTTTCCTTTCCTTATGGATACTAGCCCAATAGGGTATTTTGTCTTTTTCTTTGGCTTTGTATTGTAGGTCTTTGTAATATCTTTGAGCTATTGAATGATATATCAGGGTTTTAATGCATATCTTTGATAAGCTTAATGATGAAACGTGATTCACATTGCTATGATCCCTGTGACTAATGAGACGATGGAGGGCGAAGTTTTTGATGTGAAGGACCATGCCCGACGGACAGGTACCAGTTGGACCGATACACATGGGGAGATGAATAGTTTGGACCTCCATGGGGCTGAAGAGCCCATCAGATGGTTGTTGGGACCCCATCAAGGGAAGAGATAGGACAGTGCTTGATTGAGATTTTTCACCTAAGAAGAAGAAGGGCGTTCCATCCGAGACACTTTGGCTGAGCCCAGCTAAGGGGGGTTGACCCACTTCAAGTGGAACATCTCCCTTTGATGGAATAGGACGTCACCTAGGGGCCACTGACGTCACCTTCAGCGTATGGCAGTTTGACAAGGTAGTTGGCACGTGTGCAGGGTTTCGAGGCCTAAAAAGGGCCAACGTTTTGCCATTTGTGCTGCATTTTGCCCTAAAAAGGGCCAACATCTCCCTCAGGAGGGCTTGACATCTTTCTTATGCTCATTTAGGGATTTAATTTAACAGTTTAATGTAAAAAATAGTATGATTTTGGTTTGTAGCCTTATCGGCTATTTTTAATGACCTAATTTTAATTATAGGTCATGATACACTATATATTGAGGATGTTTTTCCCTCATTTGAACATAACACACAACTCACTCTCTTGTGAGGTCTGATTTTTGTGCCCTAGTTTGGGTATTTGGTCTTTTATGTGAGGTGCACTTGTTGATGGAAGGATTATCTTGGAATTTTTGGCATTTCTCTTGAAGGAAGGTGATCCAGATTATTTTCGACACGAAATGAGATCGGATATATAATAAAGAAATGCACAGAGATATCGCAGATATTCAATAATATAATAGAAATGTATCGAAGATGCAACCATAAACACAGATATACAGTAATACGCAATTTATATTAATGAAAGAAATGTATAGAGACTGTAAAAATACAGAGTGGAAGACTCGCTAGAATGGTGGTAGCTTATCTCTGAGAAGAGATGTGACGGCTACTCACATTCGCAAGAAGATGATTACAATGAGGCTCTGAAGGCCTTTTTACAATAAGCAGGAATGCCAAAAACCATAGAAATCCAAAAACCTAACCCTGGGAGATGAAGCGCCAAAAGTCATGTGGGCCCCGTTTGGGTAAGTAAGTACATCAACTTCTCGGGGTCGTAACTTTTGCATACGATCTTTGTTTTAGGCATGTGATAGCTCGTTGGAAAGGTATAATCGAGGAGATTCATTTTGGGGGATCAATATGCCTTTGGCTATCATTGAGAACCTCTATCTAGAAAAACCTTCATTTGGGCCCTCAAAATGGCCCCGAAAGTTAAAACCTGCTAAAAATAGTAAATTGCCAAAATTGTCAGAAAGTCGTTTTGAGCCATTTGTAAAAGGTGGGTGGCCACCGATATCCACCTAGATCAATCTTCTCTACTTAGGAAGCAATGGTCTCCATTGCGTTGAGTTCCCGAGGGAGAGGGAAAAGCATTTGTTGAATCTGCATCTTGGTGAGCCTCTTGTCTTGCTGGAGACGTCGTGTTGCTCAGTTTGTGGAAATCTGTCACGAACATGTTGCGGTTGAGGCTGCTCAACAAGTCGAGATACATGAGAGGATGATGTGCAGAATGAATCTTTTAACTTTGTTGCAGCCTTGTTGACCTGCTTCTGTTGGATAGAAGGTGCTTGGGGCAAGGTTGTAGTGGTTGCAGTGTCCTTTTGTTCTCCTTTTGAACAGATTGTGAAGAAGCTGAATTTTGCAGTATGAGATACTACCTTGCGGAACTTTTTAGGTGGAACAATAGTCGAAACTACCTCTGGTATTCTGTAGAGATGACCCCCCAAAGTAACAATGACACTACGGGGTCGAGACTCATAAACAGCATGGCGTATCCACATATATGGTTGGCCCAAGAGAACATCATAGACATCCAGTGGGGCAACATCACATAATACCTCATCCTTGAAGGGTTGGATTCCATATGACAAATTACAATCGACACTGTTGGTTGACACGGAGATCTCGTCCTGGCCGAAGCCACTCGATGTTGTATGGTTGCGGGTGTGGTGTTGTTGACAATCCCAACTATTTGACGACCTCTGCTGAGATGAGGTTCTTCTGGCTTCCGCTATAAACAATAAAATGCAGCGGGGTCCCCTTCACCCACATCTGTGAATGAAAAAGGCGCTCCCCCTCTTCAGGATCTGTTGTTTCTTCTAGTTGAATTGTTGCGGTCACGAAAATAGCAGTGGGGTCTGTGTCAATGATCTGTCCTTTACCATTATTTTCAGAATCAGATTCTGAATCAGGGTTTGTCTCTTTGTCTTTGATCTCGGCCACCAATGAATATTTTGAGCGACATTCATCGGTGTTGTGCCAAGGGCTTTTGTAGAACTCGCACCATTTTTCGGTGTCCTTCTTTGTCTTCCCGTGACCCTTCTTTTCTTGTGTCTTGGACTGGTTTTTGGGAGACTACTTTTTAGGGCCATCTTTGTCATACTTTGGTTGTTGCGGATTTGCAGACCCGAATTCCTGTTTTTTCTGGTGCTTAAATTTCTGCTCAATTTTAACAGCATGTCGATAAGAAGCACCGAGTGATGAGATGTCCAGAAAATCAATTTCAGTTTGGATGTATCTGTGTAGAGCCCCACAGTATTTCAGAACCAAATGTCACTCAGAGTCTTTGATACCCAGCTTGGTGTGCAAGCTATGGAAGGTATTGGTGAACTCCAGAACTGCTTGGC
>SNQJ01S0138791.1:8892-22333 GCA_010110895.2 Picea sitchensis | reverse complement strand
CTTTGTCATCATGACATGTAAGTGTTTTCTTGCAAAACTTCTTAATTGAATGGTTGTAGGTTTATATTCTTGCATTTATTTATAAACTTTGTTGAATTTAAAACCCTAGGTGACAAGCACACAAGTAGGTCCTTGTTTCATGTCCCCTTAAAGAGAAATATTCATCCATTGAAGAAGGAAGAAAGAGCCTAGCCTTTTCTACACTCTTTTCACTTTTTCCCTTGTGCTAGCTGTGTTTTTAAAGGTTAAAAAGGAGGTGACGTCCCAGGCCTAGGTTATCTACACCTAGGGCCATCCATCTTCTAGGGTTTGGTGATAGAGCCTTGCCATTGCAACACTCTCGCTCACCCCACTCTCTTGTTTTAGCTTATCTTTTATGCTATCCGTTTTGCCAATTTTGACTTAAGGAAGGAGGAAAGAGCATGAGGCCTTGCTTAAGCAACACTGGAGTGAGCCTCTTTCCCCTAGGGTTTTGATTCTAGGGTCATGCCATTGCAACACTCTAGAACCCTTCCCTCTTTTCCTTATCCTTTATTCCTTCAACTTTTCTTCCTCTCTCAAATTGACTCCATCTACCCCTAGGCACTGATCTTAAATCCACAACATTGAATTGAGAGTGCTCAAGCAACCTCTTAAAAAACTTTTAAACTTGAAACCCTAACTAGGTTGACGTCATACTTGGTTATTCCATCTTGACACAGCACTTTTTGATGATAAGCAATTAGATGATGGTTGAAAGAATTTATTGAGTAAAATATTGATTGGATACATTGTTGGTTACATCATCTCAATAGTTGTTGATGAATTGATACTTTTCCATGGCTATATTGATAAAACGTTGATCTCATTAATATTTGTTGTTTTACATTGCTTACATATTGATGTCAGATAGTTACATGAAGTACTAACCCACTAAATTATAGCCTTAATATATATTGTTTTGCATACACTTATTTATTGGTTGATTAGCTAGACTATCTGATCTTGGTGGTAACCTGTGAGGAGGAACTTCTACTTTGACCTTTCTACTTTGGCCTCTTCAAAACCCCAGGTTACCGGGGACGTCTCCCCTGGGCTAACCTCCCTAAATAGAAATAACCTCCCCATTGTGGTGACATTGGGTGGGGTAGGTTCCTGTTACTCCAGTTTGGCCTCTATCCTCTAGCCTTTTGACCTAGCTACACATTGTGCGATAAAATTTTGGCGTCGTTTTCGGGGAACACTGAGTCAATCTTCCTCAAATGACAAATCTTTTCAGTAAGCCTTGCCTCATAGACCTTTTCTTACAAGCTTACGTGGCGACTCCACTAGGGTGTTTTTCCCCTTTTCTTTGATAATTTCAAGTAAACTATCTGGTGACTCCACAAACTAGAAGGAGATTCAACAATCCTCCTTTGTCTTTCAGAAGGAAGCCTCCCTTAAATTCTCTTGTTGTCAAATCACTTTTGGGGAAGAGCCTTCCTTTAAGAATCATGTCTACCTCTCAGACCGCTACAGTGAACCCATTCAACAATCAAAGACAATGGTCATCTACCCTTTTCAGGCCCCTAGACATGTCAGCCATACCTGGCTATCCTAGGAAAATTCCACCCAAGTATGAGAAGTGGTTGCCCAAGTTTACCGATACTGATGCCATCAATGTCGAAGAGCATATGAGTAACTTTTGGACATTCTTTCAGCTTCACCCCATCAGTGATGATGTTGAATATTTGGTCATGAAGTTATTCTCCACTACTCTTTATGATGCCTCAAGGTGTTGGAACCTCAGCCTTCCTGATGGAAGCATCAAGACCATGGATAGACTTGAAGAGATCTTTCTCAAAAGATGGAATATCAAATAAGACCTTAATATGCTTCTCACATGACTGAATAGCCTTGCTAAATATGAGAATGAGTCCATTCGGGAATTTCACACCATATTCGAGACATTGCTACAAAGAATTCCCACTATCCATCACCCAAAAGATGACTACCTTGTTCATATTTATACCAGATCTTTCAATGGCCAAATAGGGTATCTTCTTAGAGACAAAAACCCCCAATCCATTCAAGAATCCCAAGATCTTTCCACCAAGATAGAAGGGAACCTCCTTTCATCTAAGATTGAGCCCTTTGCTAGCCCAAGGGGGAGAATAGACACCAAGCATAAAATAGTACACAATGTTGAGCCTACTTCATATCTCTACACCAGTGTCAACAAATTACAATCCTCCATGGATGGAATCATAAAGAATCAGGAAAAAATGGTGAGCCGGATTGTCAGACTTGAAAAATCCCAGATCCAAGCACCTAGGCCTCCATTCAAAGGGAAATTCCAGAAAGGAAACCAATTTTACAAGCCAAAGAATGAAAACAAAGTTCCAAATACCTTGGCCCCTAGAAATGTTGTTGATGAAAATCCTTGGTGCCTGGAGTGAAGTGAAGCACATTGGGAGCATGAATGTCCTTATAACATCAGCCAGCAATAGGTCAATAACATGGACTGCTTCATGAACTTTCCTCAGATAAATATCACAGATATAGAACATCAACAAGTTGTGAGGGAAGTAGCCAGAGCAGCAAGGATGGCGGTAATAAACAACTTGGACCAGGAATCACGAGAAAAGATAAAGAAGCAAGAAGTTTAGGTATACAGAAGGAAGAACCCGAAACAACCTACCGCTGATCAGCCAAAACCCTTGCCTCTTGAGGTGCTTCTTCCTAGGACATCCAAGACTGGTAAGGTTGACCTTAACTTTGACTTTGAAGGAGCGTTATCAAATATGCATGTGAATGTTTCCCTAAGAGAAGAAATCAAGATCCCATCCATCAAAGAACGCTTTGATACCTTATTTTTGGGGATCAGATGAAACTATGGACCCACCTATTATGTTGCAAGCTGACCATTTCAGGGTCCAGTATGGTGAAAACCCTCCCTTCTTCATGACTTTAACAATGAACAACAAATATATTAAAAATTGCATGCTAGATATAGGTGTTGGTGCTAACATGATGTCCCTTAAAGTCATGCAATGAATGGGCTTGAAGGTCACTAGGCCTTACAAGAATGTGTGTGGTTTAGAATCTAAAGCAATACCTACACATGGGGTGGTTGAAAATGTTGAAGTGCACTTAAAAGAATACCCTGAGAAGACAGTCCACATTGACATTATAGTGGTTGATGTCCCAGATGTGTGGGGAATGTTGTTATCTAGAAAGTTTTGTGCAATGATAGGCAGCTCCCTCGAGATGGACCTCACCTTTTTGCAATTACCTTTGAAAGATGGAACAATGGGACGTCTACTTAATGTGCCAAAATTGGGGACCATGTGCAAGATATTGTTCATCCCGCCAACAATGATATGATACAAACTCTTCAAAAATATTCTCCAGAAGACATGCCCTTTGCAACAGAGGAAGACTTTGATTAGATCGAATGGCCCAAGAAAGAATAATACCAACAACTCCTAGATGAATTCAAGAACAAAGAAGTTGGGACGGTGAAAATACTAAGAAAAATGAAGATGACATACAAATCCACCCGTCTCAACAAGAAGTATTTACAGCAGAAGCCCACCCACCTCCCTCAGTGCAATACACCAGGGTTGTTTAGGGAATGACCAAATACAAAGTCATAATTTATAAGGAGGGAGATATGGTATGGATGTGAGATACTCAGAAAGGAGAGCCAACTAATGTAAAAGGAAGCATGCAATCATGGCTTGGACCCTTCAAAGTTGGAATGGAATCAGTTGATAACTCATACTATCTATCCACTTTGGAAAGAAGAAGGCACCCATTACCCATCAGCGGGCACCTCCTCAAACCCCACCAAGGTGGTGGGACCTGACTCCACAGGTAAGTATAGGTAGGTAGGCATTTTTCGTGTATTATACCATTTGCATTTCATGATAGTTTGCTTCCTCACTTGCATATTGATTGTTTTATTTCAGTCGTATACATATATATATTGTGGGGTGGAACTACCACCCCACCTTTGTTACTGATGCCCTTTTTGAGTTTGAGCAGGCCTCTAGGTTTGACTATCTGACCTTGGTGGTAACCTATGAGGAGGAACTTCTACTTTGACCTTTCTACTTTGGCCTCTTCAAAACCCCAAGTTACTGGGGACGTCTCCCTTGGGATAACCTCCCTAAATAGAAAGAACCTCCCCATTGTGGTGACATTAGGTGGGGTAGGTTCTTGTTACGCCATTTTGGCTTCTATCCTCTAGCCTTTTGACCTAGCTACAAATTGTGCGATAACATATCCCTAACTCGAATCTGCCCAAATTACATTAAAACCCAGATTTTTGTGATTTCATTCCAAAAATGTAAAATTTGAAATCTAAGCATTGGGATTCAGTCCCATCCTCTCTTCAATGATTTTTATGTAAAAGTAGGAGCGCTAAAAGGCTGAGAAGGGAGCCATCATTATCATTATCATCCTTTGTAATTGATTATTTGTGAAGAATAAGCATTAGATTTGATTTTGTAAACATAGTCTTTGATCAAAATGGAGAATTCATTATTGTTGATTCATTGTGCATTATTATAGCTTGATGGGATTGTCTTCAAGCAGGGTTAACTACTGTGGGAAGGGCCCCTCATTCTGGTAACATCCTACTTCTTTCATTTTTCTTTTACAGATTAGATTTTAAGTGTGTTGTTTCAATCCATGTGTTTCATTTGCAATTCATATTCAGTTCAATTGTTATTTTCATTTTATGATTTAAATTTATTCTCTTGCATTAGATTGATGATAATAAACTTAGATTTCAATGTTCCTTTGATTGTGCACATAATTCTTATATTTCTTCGACAATACTTTGCATCGCTTGTTTATTTCCAGTTCCAGACTCAAACCTCTATTCTAAGATATTGTATTCACATTTTATTATGTGTTGAATTCTCGCCTACAAGTTTCCTTCATTAACTCATTTCCAGCGATGTTAAGCAGAGATTATACACAGGTAATAGAAGAGGATTCATTTACATGGGTCAAGTGTTATGTATTGTTTCTATTCATTCATACAAAAATCTAAAACAGATTTCTTCTCTTGCATTCCCATTTGGCTCTTAAATCAGATCATTGCTCCTTCATCAAAACCATTTGTATGCTTGACTGATTATAAATATAGTTCACTTCCATTCCATATGAACTCGCCCATTAATAAAACACTTAACTTATGGCAATCAATGTGTCCAACCATATTTGAATTCATATTAGACCGATTGCAGAGCTAATTCATCTTACTTCATTATTTTCGGTGTAGATTTATGTTATTAAAATAATCATTTAAATAGATGGGGGATAAACCACTCTTCACTTCATTTCATTTCAATTTTATCTATTTGTCATGGTTTTTTGTTTTTAAAAGAGTTGATGGTTTTAAAGGATATTATTATTTACATAGTCCCTTGAAGAGCAGAACACAAATAAGCATACTTTCATCATTCATTGTGTGCTTAACCAAGTGTTTGTCATAAGGTATATATTCACTATTTTTTCTATTCTCCATTGTCTTCCAATCCTTGTTTCTTTATGTTTGGTGTACTCACTTGAGGAACAATCTCTGAATTTAAAGCTTGATTTCATTTATTGTCTTGATTGCCTTTTTAATCTAGTTTGGTTTTGCGTTGTTTTGCTTTTGCTTTGACTTAATTCTTTCATATCTCAAATCTCCTTCTAGTTCCCGCACTTGATTTTATTTCCCATAACTTCGAATTTCTTTCACTTTAATTTCACATAGCTTCAATCACTAATGGACAGATTAAAGGTCTAACTCATGAGATATGGCCTTCCCACATTGGAATTATTCCCAAGGTGTTAGTTTATTTCCTGTCACTTGAATTCATTTTCATTTGCTTGTTTATTTTATTGCATTTAAGTGTGGATCCACTATAGGAAATAACCATTGAAGGACAGAAAACTTGAGTAAGCTACTCATGATTAATCACATAAACATCACCCCAAGTACATGAAATATTGTGATCTAAGCCTTTATAGCACTAAGTTATTTCTACATTCCAGTGATGAATCCTTAGTGTTAATTTCTTGCAGTGTGGGCTTGAATATTGTTTTGTCGGATTTAGATTAGGCTAGACTAGGCTCCAATCCTATGTTTCATGGGCCTGCACCTAGAAGATTACGAGCCCTGGTTGATAATTTAATGTGGAAATTAATAGTACATATATTTATCCCAACTGAAAGCTAAGAGAGTGTGCAGTTGACACACATCTAGCAGGAAAGTGTTCAAAAGGAAGACAATGCGCAGCAGGTGAGCTATGGGGTGTCATGAAGCATACTGGTAGAGTGCAGGCATGGCATGGTGTTTCCATTTCAGGTGATGAATCTTGGTGTTGTTTGCTGGGTGGGCTGGGGCTTGGTTTGGATTGAGGCTGGACAGGCTCCGATCACTGCATGTTTAGACTTCAGAGGATTGAGGCCGTTTGATGTTTGGTGTGAGTGGTATGTTTGTCCCCGTGACTGGGGGTTGACATCGGAAGTGTTCCAGGAGACATTGCATTTCGAAGAGCTGGTGCAGTGAGGTTGCAAGGAGATGGCAAGGAATAGATATGACCGGCAGACATCCAGAAATGAAGGCAGGGGCTAGTGAAGATTAGAACGATATGGTTGGCTTGATTTGTATGTATGGGTCATTTTGGGATGGTGGATAGGTTTCATCCTAAACTGGAATATAAGTAGGTTTGGAGATGGCCAGTTCGGTCGGTTTGGCTTCGATTGATTAGTCCAGTAACCAGTTAACTTAGTTGGCCATGCTATGTAATGGGATATTTTTAGGATGAATAGATTAGGGTTTTTATCCCTAGCTTTTGATATAAATATGTAATGGGTTTGGAGATGAGCGGTTCAGTCAGTTTGACTCAGTCAGTTAGTCCAGCTAGGTATTATCCTGATAAAGTTTGATTATGATAGATTAGTTTATGTTAAAATATGTTTCATACAGAGTCTAGAGCTATTGAATGTAACAATCAAAGGTTGAGAAGGATGAATAAATGGATGATATAGATATGTCGCAGAATCATGTGTTTTCTATGTTTCTGTGTTTGATTATGAAAAATATTTGCATGCATCGTAGAATAGTTTCATTTGATAGTTAAAGAATGGTGCAATAGTTATTGATTGTGACAGTAAAAAATATATACAGTAACTGGAATAAGTTAAGTATAGAAATATGAACCATGTGTAAGTTAATAATAGGATAGAACCAAATTGTGCACCTAGCATACTAAGGAAGAATCAATCAAACGTATTCTTCCCATTCCCTTACCACTGTAGAATCCTGGTTCTCACAGTCCCCATAGATACCTGGGGTGAGACTTCATTCGCACAAGAAGGTGATGCCGAAAAGATCGATGTCTGGTGAGTTTTTTTGGTCTTAGATAACCCAAACCTTGGGTCTTACAACCCATGCAAAGAATAGCACCAACACTGTGTAAATAGACTTAACCTCTCCAAATGGATTGACACCATTGCCCATGAAATCCTAATATTATGAGTTTCTTCTTTATAAATTGGCAATGTTTCTTTAGTTTTCCTAAATGTAGAACCATCTTCGGACATTCAAAGAACACCATATTCACTTATGTTCCATGCATGGTAATCCATAAATTGTGTTATGATTTGGCACCTAAACAATCACTGCAAACATGGAATTATGGGAATATATGAACCTTGCAAGGCACATGTTTTGTTACTTGATCAATTTGATATTGACTGATTTAACATTGCAGGCATTTCATTTATGATGCATATTGTACATTGTATATAACATGATCATTAGGGCATGCATCAATAGCTTGATACTCCATTCCAATACCTTTCATAATGGCAGATAATTCTCAACATGTGCAAGGTAAAGTATTTGATGATGGTAGGATAAATTCATCTAACAATTTACAATGCAAAATATAACTAGGTAATGTAAAGAATATTAATATTAAATATTACATCCTTGATTTAAACATTAATTAATAGCACTAAGAATAGAAAAACAAAAGTATACCTTTTTATGGATATGTGACGAATTATATTACATACCTTAGGATATAGGTGAGACAAGTGTTTGAAAAAACATTCAATACCTTCAAGTTCACCAACAACAATATAGAAGAGAGAAGATTTGTCCTCGAGCCTTCATAAAGGGGTTGTTTTGACTTCTCACTCAGAGGTACATCATGAATATCATCAAAATTTTCATCCATTGGAGAAAAGGCATCCTAGATCAATCTATTTATACCATCATTCTCAACTATACTATTATCAATGTCATATTCTTCCATATAACTAACTTGATCTCCAATATTCACTCCATCTTCCTCAGTGTGTACAATAGGATTTCTACTACTACTTGGAACATTCCCAAGATCGCACTTAGGATGCCATTTCTTCATAATTACAACAAGTCAAATATTGGTGTATGTAACAAACATTAAAAGGATAGAAAGTTATATAAATACAATCAATACAAAAACAAATAATGAGTACTAACTTACCAAGGGGCAATATTCATACCCCCTTTCAATGTGTCCAAATTGTCTACAATGTCTTTTAGCTATTGTTATTAAAAGTCTTCTTCTAATGAAGATCCGCATTGATTCCAAGGGAAATAACATTTCATATCACTCTTTGCTTCCAATGCTGCAAATAAAATTTGAATGATCCTATCATTTTCCTCTAGAGTAATGTTATATGGAATTGTAATTAATTGTTAGAACAAAATCCAATGAAGCAATATAAGTACAATATACGAATATATTCAACCAATTTCACACATGTAAATTCATTTCTATAAGCCAAAAAACATAATACGCATAATAGAGAGGAAGAGGAGCTATGACCCCATGTGAGAAGATGTAGAGGAAAGGGAAACAACTTTATGGTTTTCATTTCATCAAATAGTTGGGGAACATCCTTCCAACATTTGTAAACATTTTTGTTAAATGGTAAGCATGCATCCTCCAACCTTTCACACTGTGTCAAAATACAATATTGTTGGAATTAGGGAAAGGTAAAAACCATGAGATATCACCCTAGTATATAGTATTTAGGGTTTATAACATGTCTGTAGTCTTGTAACTTGTAAATTGTAAATTATGTCCAACACCATGCATGTATTTGTCTTCCTAGGGAGTGCATTTTTCATCATTCCCTGTTTTCATGTTTTTTTATGCATTTTTACCTTTAAGCATATTTTTGCATTTACAAGGAAGTTTTTAGCCTCTATGCACATAAGAGGGTTTTTGGTTTGAAAATGAACAGCTAAATCTATTATATGATGTAAAAGGATAAAATACAAACTCCACAATTTGAATCACTCAATTTGGAGGTCCTATGAGTCATGGGCGTGCATTTTACAGTAAGACAGTTTTACCCTCTATTTTATAGAAATTATTCAATCTTGGTTCAAGGTAGATGTTAGGGACCCATCCTCCCTAACCCCTCATGTAGGTAGAATAATATATTTTCGATGTAATAAAGGTTGACATTAGTTTATAAGGCCTATTTAATAAATGAGAACATGTCGATGTAAGAAGACCTAATAGAAGTTTTTGCTTCTAGAAAGATCTTTCGCTAGAAGGTTCTTTGGAAGATAGATTTAGTATAAATAACAGTAGGATGCATGAGAATTTTTGTCTTGAGAATTATTGTAATTGAGCACTACTCTATTGTAGTTTTCCCCCTCGAAGAGGCAAGTGAACATTGTTTCCTATCAATAAAGGTATTATTTTGGTGTTGTGGTTTCATATATTGTGTTGTTCCACTATTATTCTCTTCAATTTTTTTGTTTTCTACTATTATAATAGATCTAGTACCTTACAAGTGGTATCAAAGCACTTTCCTTGGAATAAAATTGTGGGTTATTTTTTTTCAGGGTAGAGATGTATTTTGGTATCCTAAAGATATAGATATATGTCATTCAACTCATAAATTTGTGGTCAAGGAAGCATACATGTAGGAACTACAAGTACTACTTAAGCACACATTTTTTTCCACTCTTGTAACCCATGTTGGTACCCCTTCAAGTGGTAGCACATCAAACAGCACATATATATGGATTGGCCTAGATATCATGAAGCCCTTCATAGATAAACTGATTAGTCACCTGACTTCTATAGTGCCACTGAGAATAGCACTCAGGGAGACACTCTCTAGTACCTGGGTAATCATGTAGTACAACTAAGGGTACAGTCTAGCCTCCTTAGTTGGTGCGTTGAGATATTGAGTCGAGTATTACTATTTGACCCCAACACATATATCAGAGAGCTATAGCATAGGGAAAACCCTTGTCATTAGAAACCATAAACACCCTAACCCTTAGGACGGAAATAGAGTAGAAACATAACAGACAAGATCTATTGTCATGAAACCTTGCCTCGTGTATTTGGGTTGCAAAATTCCTACATGTTTATTCATGTTAAGAATTTGGTCATTTGGTCATTGTAGTATTATTCAGATCGAAGTATAACTCCATGGGAGTAAGAAAATAAGTTTGGATCCTTCCTACACCATTATTTGAGACCTATCCCATTAGATTTTTCTCTTCGCCCTGATCATAGTCATACCTATCATTTTTTAGCAAATTTGTTTCTCGTGGACCCGACCCCTTCCCGACACCCCTATTTTCCACCTCTCCCATTATATTCCCTTTTTCTCCCTAATTGTTGTGGTACCTATCACTTATAAGTCCTTTTTTTTTTGTCACACCCACCCCCTTTCCCTTACAGGCACCCCTCATATCCAAATGGTCACCACTCGAAACCAATACCTACAAGATTCCATCACTCAGACCAAGGATTTCATCAACCAAGTGACTTCTAAGATTGCTTCTGCCAATTCCCGCATTGAAAAATTGGAGACCCAAGTCCAGCAACAATTTGATGCAATGGATGCCAAATTCATGGGATAATTTTCCACCCTTTAGTTTGTTGTCGACTAGTTGTTGAACTTCCCCCAAGGCCCTTCCTTCTCATACCAATTGTCCCACTTAGATGGTGTTTATTCCTATTTTTTATGGGATTAATCAGTAAATGCAGACATAAAAACATCTCCATAAATCCACCTGTATCTGGAAAAAAACAGAACATAATATGATGATTTCCCTAAGTTCTAACTATTGAGTTTACTAGTTAACAAGAGATAGGCAACATCCCATTTAAATGTCGCTTCCTCTTTCCATTGTCATCCTATCTCCACTCTGACGCTCCTATGATATTGACTCTGCAAGGGAACACAATCCATCCAAAGTGAAATAAATCCAATATACTCAACAAGAACTTATGCATGTGATCAAGGAATCATACAATAAAACAAGACAAGTTTTATGGGAAAGAAACATATCATTGTATTATATTAAATTGAAGGTAGATATTACAACCAAAGCCTTGATGTTGCAAGGTCCCCTTTTGATTACCCTTTGCTCCAACACACACACTTAACCCAATATTGAATGAAGAATATCCACAATGACTTGATGAACTGAAATGAGGCTCTCAAGAATGATCCAATGCAGAACTCCCCATACAATCTTAGCCTTGCTTTTCTTTCTTTTTCTTAACATTTTCCATGAGATATCCCTCTTTATATAGGCGAAAGAGAGATGGTTTGAAGAGATTAGGATGATCCCAACAAATCAAAGAAGCAAGTAATATCCAAACCATTCAGATGCCACCTCATCTTCTATAAGATCCCCTTCTAGAACTTTCGTGAAGTTTTGACTTTTCCTTAGCTTTTGAAATCATCGCACTCTGGCTATAGTGAATCATATGGAGACATCGTAGCCCAACTCTAGAGAAGGAAGCGATGATCAGGCATCGTCGCACCCTGTGCCTTTTGCAGCCTGCGACGACCTTCTTTAATAGGGTTTTTGAGAGGAGAAAGCTAGTCACTTTCCTCATGGAAAAAGACTATTTTTGGGAACATGAACACATGCTTGTCAATGGATCACTGGGGTGACCAAAATAATGTGTAACAAAATTTTCCCCAAAGTATGAGGTTGGAAATAGTGACAACCGAAATACTTTGTATAATGTGTGTGTCAAAAACAAGGAGCACATTGATTGGGAACCTGCAAACAGTCAAGCATCAACAGAATAATATACAATTGTCTGAGGTATGCATTCCCATACTCAGATTACAAAATTCCAAGTGAGTCATGGCCACTAAATATACACCATGGATCCATGTCATTGTGAATCAGAATAGCCACCAGGAATACACTGTGGATCTCTGCTCTAAAATGACTCAAATTCAGACATAGCCACGAGACATAAAAGGTGGATCTATGTGCCAATAAAAATTATGAACACTCTGTCGCAACTTGGACCAGAATGGTATGATCCAGGGTCTTCGTTTTCATTGTCCCTAAGTAAAAATCTAACCATGTGATTACAAGTGTTGAACTCGAGCATGGTAGACACCACTTGATTACCGGTCATAAATGAAAATCATTAAAAAGTGTGAGGGAAATCACCATTAATGTCAATGACTCCCAAGGTACCCTAGTACAGTCCAATGAATGTGAATAAATGAGTTGAAGTCGAACACTCGATGGAATCTTCCAATCAGGGGTCAATGATGTGAACCCACTGTTGAAAGCGAAGAAACCTGCCATTGAGTCATGCAAGTTCTAAGGTACTGAATGATTTCTCAGTCTTGTTCCTGGATAATGAATTGACGTCGATAGGAAACGACTCATCACAAGATGGCCTTGATGTATCCCCCATCAATGACAAAAAATAAGTAACACATTTGAAGTAGATCAGAGTATGAGGTGACTCAAAACTAACATAGGGAAAGATGACATGGTAGAAAATTTATAACTGCAGATGGTCAACTCAATATGAGGCTTATTAAGGCTAGACTTCCCTTAAACATATGAATGACATGACAATGGTCTTGGAAGCATTGACTCAAGGAGGACCCAACATATGGACATACGGATGGTCAAATGAGAGAAAAATGGATTTCCCAACCCGGATACAATGATGGAGGGGGGTGTCATGTTCAAAAGAGACTGTTATTTCCACTAACATGGATACAGAGACACATTTCTTTCCCAAATTGTCCCCACCATTTCTGGCAAGTACCTCTTTATTTTTACGCAAGCTTGAGGAGGATAGCATACGCTTGTGTTGATATTATGGTAGTTGTGGGAGGTATTTACCTCCACGTGTAAACCTGACAAGGATAGAATACTCCAGGAAGCAAGAAGAAACCCTAATGAGTTGGCTAATAACCATAGAAGACTTGTCGGCTCAAGAAGATAATTTATATTAGGTTATTAGCCTCCAAGAGAATAAGTCGGCCAGAAATAATAATTTATATTGAACAGACAGATGCCCAGAATGAGAAGTCAGCCCAGGCAGTTAGCCAAAATTAGTATAAATACAGGAGGCCAATTCTCATTCTGGTAGGCAGTCTTAGAATTGCAAATCCC
>SNQJ01S0138789.1:0-19453 GCA_010110895.2 Picea sitchensis | reverse complement strand
CAACTAACCATTCCACATGGTCAAGGTTTGTGTTCCGGGCTACTCAATCCTTGGCCAGAGGAGAGTATATGCCTGCTTCCCCTTGGAGAAACATCCACACTCCTCTCTACGAGGGTGGTCACACCCTTCTCTATGAGGGTATTCTAGCATGTCCCTAGAGTATCCAAAACTCAGCACTTGGATAGAGGCCAACCTTGGCAAATTTCTCAATCCCCTTCTCTACGAAGGTCTCTTCTCTTTCTCCTTCTCTACGAAGGTCTACCCATGGGATTGCTCATTCCTTCTCTACAGAGGTCTCTTCCTTCTCTACGAAGGTCTAGCTATGGGATCTAAAAAAATCTCTTGTGTTCCAAAATATTTCCATGGTATAATACCATGCTACCCATTTGCTAGGCACCATCCATCTACCGGACAAATTTCATCTTGATCAAAATATCTGGGCACCATTCATCTGCTTTCCTAACTGCACCAACTCATGATACTCCATTTCAAACTCGGAGACATAGCTCCCTCTTGCACCAAACTAAGAGCTTCTAATCATCATCCTTGAAGTTTTCTTCTGTAATATCCTGGGTTCCTTCTTGAGTTTGAACATTTCTTTCTTTCTGACTTCATACTGGATCAACCTGCTCCCTCTACATATATAAGAACGGTATTGGAGCAACCTGTAGTTACTTGCATCTCATCAAGTATATTTGAGTATCCATATTTTTCTTCATCTTGAACATTTCTATTCTGCATCTTTAGGAGCCTCTTGCTCCTATATAAATACTGGATATTGTCTAGTCTTTACTGACTGTCACCATATCATACGTCCTTCTCATGTTGTTTAACTTCTGCAAGTCACGGCATAATTTCTTTCTTTTGAGACTTGTAAACTTACTTACAATATGCTTTCTCTGTCACTCTCATGAGTGATCATACATGAAATAAATATTTTATCTCTTTCTTTATCCTTTTCTTTGATAAGTCTGCATAGACACTGAAATAAAACGAGGTTAATTAACATTCTCACAAAAAAATATAACTTGTAATGATAAAGTATTAAAGTAAACAAGATACTAAAAATAAAATTGAATACTTATCTTTTGTTTTTGTGTGGGGAGGCTCCACGGACTCCACCATTTTCTATCTTTCTTTAGATCAACTATCTTCAACTTAGAGTACATAATCCTCAATTTCTACTAAAGCTTTCTTTGAGGGAGGAGATTCCTTTTCCTTTTCCATATGTGTTTGATGCTTTCTTTTCCCTTTTCCTTGAGGACGGTCATAGGAAAAGTGTCCCAACTTTTGACAGTTATAGCATCTCATCTTTGAAACATCTTTCTTCTTATATGGAACTCTTACGAAGTTAGCTTCTAGTTGTTCTTTGAATTGTGATATTCTGGAGAAATATTCCTGGATCGCTTCTCCTTTTTGCATCCTTATATTCTTGAGTTGAGTTCTTATATTCATCTTCCGGTTTATGTTATTTCCTTCATATAATTTGGTTAGGGAATCAAACATTTCTTTTGGAGTCTTCTTTGAATACACTTGAGGAATCAAGTGATCTTTGATAGAATCTGCAATGATTATTTTAGCCCTGATTGTGTTCTTTTGGTGCTTTGCTTTATCTGCAACATCGTCGGGTTCCAATACCTCTTCTTTGACGAATATTTCTAGGTCATTATATTCTAGAATGATTCCAATCCTATACTTCCAGGAACAAAAGTTTTCCACACCTTTTAGCTTGTCAACAAGCTTAGTGCTTGCAGACATCTTTTACCTGGAGCTAGGAAAATGACCAAAAAATGAAAGTGCTCAAAATTGAATTTTGAACTTACCAGGAGGTGCACTTGGCTGAGGCGAGTAGCCTGGTGTGTTTAGATTTCATAAAATCCAACTTTTACCCCTCCAAACTTGATCTGCGGATTTCTGGACTGGTGCTTCTGGTTTTCTGGTACTTCTAGTTTTATGGTACTTCTGGTACACTGGTACTTCTAGTTTTCTGGTACTTCTGGTACTTTGTGAAAACTAGGGTTTCACTTTCCAGGAGATCTAGCCACTTAAAAGTTTCACTGAGGATGCCAAGTGTTCCTTGAGGTACAACACACTTTTCTAGATGGCTTTGGGGCTGGAATTCTTCTTCAATAAAAATCCCTAATTTGCATGTACGACAACACTGATGTTTTTCTTTTTCCTGTGAAAGATGTTGTCTTCAGCTTAGTTCTGATACCATATTAAATTTTCTTCTATTATTAGGTTACCTTTCAATTTACTAGATAACAATAGCATATATAGGATCACTGAGAGAAACACAATCACAAGAGTATACAACATTTATCCTGGGAAACCCTCATGGGGAAGAAAACCCAACAAAACTTCCTTAATATAGATAGCCAATACAATGCCAAGACAATGAACCAAAAAACACAAAAATTCCTCTCCCAACGATGTGCCTCTCTCTCTCTCTTCCTTCTTCCGACAACTGGTAACTGCAACTTCCTTCAATACTTTCGCACTAGATGAGTGAGTTGAGTCTGTGTCCAAATGAGGCACTGGCCTCTCTTATTTATACAATCTGGAAGGTGTTGAACTGAGGTGTCTTTTCATTGGTAGGGCCGACTTCTCAATCTGGGTGGTTAGAACTACTTTAATTTTCCTAGGGGTAGAATTCTTACTTTGTATATTACAATTAGGGTTTTAACAATACTCAAAAGGGGATTTGGTCAATTACAATGCCCGACATGATCAATCCACAAAAGGGGATTGACCTAATCAATAATAAATATATTTTATCTTTATCCACAAAAGGAGATAATAATATTATTTGTAGTTACACAATATTTTAACAATTGTTAGGCATCGATGGTTTGTAGAGTAGTTCCACAGTGAACATGGAGGCTTCATAGTCCTCTAGAGGTGACAACCTCAAAGCTGTTGTGGCTAGGGAATCAACAAGGATGTTCTTTTCTCTGGGGATCGTGGTGATATTGAAAGCTTCAAAATGCTTGATCCGGATTTTATGAGCAGAATGAAATGAATACAGATTATTAACAAGTGCTTAACACAAAATAACAGAGATACATTAAAACTGGTTTTCTATTCAATAACGAAATAAGCTGAAACTGTAAAATGCAGCGGAAACAAGCTTGCTAGAATGGTGGCGGCTTATCTCTGAGAAGAGATGTGACGGCAACACGCATTCGCAAGAAGAAGGTTACAATGAGGCTCTGAAGGCCTTTTTACAATAAGAAAGAATGCCAAAAACCATAGACATCCAAAAACCTAACCCTAGGAGATGAAACGCCAAAAGTCATGTGGGCCCCGTTTGGGTAAGCTAGTACATCAACTTCCCAGGGTCGTAACTTTCGCATATGATCTCCGTTTTAGGCGCGTGATAGCCCATTGGAAATGTATCGCCGAGGAAATTCATTTTGGGGGCTCAATGATGACTTTGGCTATCATTGAGGAACTCGATGCCAAAAAACCTTCATTTAGGCCCTCAAAATGGCCCCAGAAGTAAAAACTGCTAAAAATAGTAAATTGCCAAAAATGTCAGAAAACTGTTTTGAGCTAGTTGGAAAAGGTGGGTGGCCACCGATATCCATCTGGATCAATGCTCCATTAACCTATTCACTTCCTGCTGATAATTCTTCAGGTGTGGGGAATTGCAATGTATAGTATTCCTTACTTGTCTAACGATAATCTGAGTCCCCAAAAACTTTCAATTCTTTGACGTTCAAGTCTATGGATTTATTTAACCCTTGTACTAGAGATTCATACTCGACGATGTTATTGGTGCATTTGAATTCTAGTCTACATGACAAGAAATAACACTTACCTTTTGGATCAATGAGGATGCACCCTGCCCCCGATCCCTCCTGCGATTTAGATCCATCAAAGTATATGGTCCAAATTTGTGAACGACAATCGCCCTCTTCTTCTTTCTTATTTATTTTTAGTTTTCCTATCTCTTATTTTGTAACTTCTAACGCAGGGTCTTGGTAGAGGAGGGTGTCTTCTATCGGTATCGACGATTTCTCTTGAAAAACCATTTCAGAGTTTTGAGTGATAGGCACATCAGCTAAGAGAGGAGAAACGTTTCTGAAGTGGGAATCACAGGAATACATTCCCAGCATGGGAAAATCTATAGAGGAGGGTTTTGTTAGCACCGGAAGTCGTCCTCATATTTCGATGAGGACAAGCCTGATACCCATTAGTTTAAATGTCACAATTTGTTTATAAAAGGTGATCAAATGGAAGTAAACTTAGAAAAATATCATTTTAACTTAGAAAACTGGGTTGGAACAGCTAAGACAGGTGAGGTCTTGATCTAATTTAAGCCAGTAATTTTGCATAGTGGTGAGTAAGTGGAGGGAAAAACAAAGGAAATAAATTCTGCTATGGACATTCAGTCTTCCAACAGCCTTTAGAAAGGGAAAAGTCTCAAATATGAGATCCTCTTAGATCCGAGAAACTTCAAGAAACTTAAAATGTTGCAAAACTAATATAATCAAACATACATTATATAGTCATTACAATACCTGACTGGATCATCCATGCCTGGGCTCTAAGATTCAGAGGAAAAAGGAGAGGAAGAGGTTGGCTTCCATTAAACAAGAAGTCTCAAATATCAATCTATAACCGGAGAACCAGAGGTTTTGTTAAAGCTTCACAATTGGGATCTTAGCTCTACCATCGATGCTTACAAAAATATCAAAATTGATCATATATACTCAGAGCCATTTTCTCTCCTGACAGCAGGAGAGTCACTGAGCTACTTCATTTAAGGCTTTATGTGTGCATGATCTTCTTGTAGACTGTGCACACAACTTCTTGTCTGACACTACTTTAGATGGCATGGCGTTCGCAGGGAAACTGTCCATTGGGGTACCACGGGTTGACTTCTTATGACCTTCCCCACGCCTTGCATTTATGGTTTGAATCGAGGTTTCAACCACCCACTCAACTTTCATTAACTGCTTCCTCCATGGAGGGTGTCCGAGACTAAATGTACAGGGGATGACCATGCACCAAATTTCCAAGGTTTGGAGGCTAGCCTACGTTTCTTCTGGCCCTGCTCCCCATATGACAGTGGGTTGTGACCTTGCCCCCAAAACAAAGGTGCTTCACAGATTTCGGGCATCGGCAATGGGAAGGGATAAAAGCCTTTCTCTTGAGAATCCCGATTGTTGAAATCGCGATGAGGGCTGCATTGTGTTGGTGCCTCCTTGGCCCCTCATCCATATGATCACCGGCTAGGACCATGGACCTATCCATGATACTTTTTCATTCTGCTTTTTGGGATTTTGGGTTGTGGGTATATTCATTGACGAGAACCCTGAAACGTCGATTCCCGAAAAGCTTGATCTGCTGCCACCTATCGCCACGAGATCAGATGACTCCCTGTTATCCTCGGCTTCGGGTTTTCGACACTTTGGACTTCATGACTTTTGAAGACTCTTCTTCGTCGCTCTCCCAACTTTCAAAATCATGACTTTGCATGAAGATATCCTCCGTGTGACTCTGTGATATCCAATCACTCGATGGCTATTGATCCGCTCAATCGCTGGATCCTTTCCATTGAAAACTATTCTTTGCTCTCTCGCTTGATTTGTGTCGCTGCTCAGTCTTTCTTGGTGCTTCAAAAAAGAGAAAATGGAGGTTTTGGCCGACTAGACTCAGGCTTGGAGAGGAAGAGGTTCAATGATGGGGAAAAGGGAGAAACCATTAGCCTCAAGGAGAACAAAGAATCTTGGGACTGATTTCTTTCGGGCATGTTTGATAGGGAAAACAGTCGACAAAAGGAAAACAGACAAAGAAAATATATGCCGGGAAGGGAAAACTATGATCGGGTCTGCAAGAGGGTGGAAAAGACAAACAAAAACACAGGTCTAGACCAAAACCACAATCCCTAAGAACAAGACAATTCTAAGTGCCAACATTAGGCTCCATGGGGGATAGAGTCCTTCCTGTGAGGCTCTAATATCTCTTTTACAGTTTCGCCTTAGTGTTGGGTTGTGGAGTCTTTTATTCAAATAAAACAAAATACATAAAACAAGAGATGGTATTTACAAATATGGGGCACCGGTTGCGGATTTCAAACAATAAACCTTTTAAGGAAGTGCCCATTCACAGGGCCCGAAACAACCTCGTGATCATCCAGAATCTGCAACCTATAAGTGTTATTCAGAAACACTTCAAAAATCTTGAAGGGACCGCTCCAAAGGGCGTCAAATTTTCCATGCTTTCCTTTGTCCTGTTTCGAAGCATCCCATTTGAGAACCAGATCTCCGAATTGGAAACTCTCTTTTATGGCCTTTCTGTCGAAGGCCTGCTTGATTTTTTGTTGACAATCATGTGCTTTGTCTACCATCTGCTCTCTAGTCTGTTGCACTTCTATCAAATGATGTATCCTCTTGATCATATTGTCAGGTTCTTCTTGGTAGTCTTGGAAGAACTTGGCCACAGGCAGGTCTAACTGAGAAGGGAAAATTGCTTCAGTCCCATATACGAGCTAGAAAGGGGAGATGCCTAGGGACCTCTTTGTTTTTACTCTATCATCCCACAGAGTGAATTTGAGTTTCAAATCCCATGCTTTTTTTTTGTCTTCTAACAGTCTTTTGATGATTTTGATGAGGCGTTTATTAGAAGACTCTTCCAGTCCATTTCCTTGTTGATAGTAGGGTGTAGAGTGGATCAGGGCAATTTTGTACTTCTCACAAAATCAGACCAGGGGCCCATCTCTGAAATATGCAGCGTTGTCGGTGACAATTCGGTTTGGACAATCGAACCTTGCTATGATATCCTCCAAGAAATTGATGATTACCTTGTGGGACGTGCTCCTGGTGGGGATAGCTTCTATCCACTTGGTAAATAATGTGTGGCCATCAAGATCCATCTATGTTGACCATTGGATGCAGGATGAATCTCCCCAATGAATTCTAGGCCCCACTGTTGGAAGGGACCTGAAGCAATCACTGGTTTCAACGGTAGGGGTTTTAGCTGCTACTTTCCAGAGAATTTTTGACATTTAGCACATGCTCTGAATTTTGTGCAAACATTAGTGAATAGAGTGGGCCAGAAATAACCAGCCCTGAGAATATTATGAGTCGTTCTTTTCCAGAAGTGATTCCCCCCACACAAGTCGTCGTGAAAGTCTGACATAATCCTTTGTGCTTCGTGTGGGTCTAAACATATCAACAGTACCCCCAGGGGGTCTTTCCAATATATAACCTGCTCAATAAGGAAATATTTAATTGCTTTGAGTTTAAGATCTCTTACCTTTTTCCTCTGCATGCCATCAGGGGGTCGTAACTCTTGCAAATAATATATGACATCCTTGTACCAAGAGAATTTTTCTAATGGGGGTTTCTTCTGAGCATCTGTATCATAAGGTTCATCCTGTGGATTTTCTGAGTCTTCACCGATGAAGCTTACCCCCAAGGCTTCGCTATTAGGCTTGGCCAATAGTATGTCTAAACCTTGACCTTTGATTAATTTGGTAGGCTTTATCTCTATGTCAAATTCAAGGATTTTGGTGATCCATCAACTCCTCCTTCCATCTATGTCGATTGAATGAGAATTTCCTTCACTGAAGATGAAGGAACATACGCAATGATTTTTGAATGGAGGACACAGACTTTGAAAGAATTGAGAGATTTAACCAAAACGTAGGCTTTCTTCTCCATGATGTCATATTTGATTTCAGCATCCCTCAATGCCTGACTGAAAAAGGAGATAGGTTTCTCCAGTACTTCGACATTCTTCTGTAGTAAAATAGTTGCCACTGTGTTCGAAGAAGCAAATGAAAAGATCGGAAAATCCTTAGAATAATTTGGACTGATGAGCACAGGTGTCTCAGTCAGTGCATTCTTGATCCGGTTGAAGGATTCTTTGGACTGAGCAATCCATTTTACTTCACTCCCCTTTCTAAGTATTGTTGTGATATGATTCACCAATTCAACGAAACTACAAACAAACCTCCTCAAGAAATTAATTTTACCCAGAAAGGACTGGAATTATTTCTTGGATCTGGGAAGTGATAAGGTTTGGATTGCTTCCACATGGCTGGGATCGATTCTGATCCCTTCAGCTGAAACTATATGGCCCAACAACTTCCCCTCCTTCATGGCAAACAAAGATTTCTTAGGATTCAGGGAAAGGTCGAACTTTCTGCATTTCAGGAAAACTCTTTTCAAATGCTCACAATGCTCTTTATCGGATCTGGAGAAAATTGTAATTTCATCCAGATAGATGACCACAAACTTGTCCTTTTCTCCAATGAAAGCGATATCCATGTCTCACTGAAAGGTGGTGCCTGCATTCATCAATCCAAAGGGCATTTCGGCATACATGAATGTGCCCCAAGGAGTGGTGAAGGATTTTTTTTCTTGGTCCTCACGCAGGATTGATATCTGATTGTAGCCCGAAAATCCATCAATCATGGATATCCTTGATGCGCCAGTTACCCTTTGCAATATGTGTTCCATATTCGGCAAGGGGTAATTGTCCTTCTTTGAGCTTCTGTTTAGATTCCTGAAGTCGACACATAGTCTGATTTCCCTGCTCTTCTTTCTCACTGGAACCAAGTTAGCCACCCACTCAGAATACCTCAAAGGCACAATGATTTGGGCATCTAGTAACTTCTTTACCTCCCTTTCCATGACAGGAAGAAACATGGGATTAATTTGTCTTAATTTCTGCCAAAAAGGTTTGGCTTCTTCTTTCAGGGGGATCTTATGCTCAATGATGCCTGTGTTGTATGTTCTGAGATCTTTGTATGTCCAGGAGAACACATTAGCAAACTGATTCAAAAGATAAGCATACTCGATTCTCTTCTCCTTTGTCAAACTGCTTGACAATTTGGCAAATTTTGGCTCCTTCTTCGTGCCAATGTTGCATTTAGATATGTCAGCATCATCAACCATCTTCCTAGCTTTCATTGCCACATCATTATTGTCAAAGATCCTCTCTAATGGGACTAACCCCTTTGGAATGTGATTACTAGGTAATTGCACAATGTGATGATTATATGGGAGCCACTTCCAGGTTCATGTTCCTGGTCTATTTGTAATGCAGAAAATTCATCAATTGTCTCCAGGAATCTTCTTATCTCAATATCATCCTCGAATACCTTCCAATGCTTGACATTTTCTTGTATAGAGGGTCTGTATTTTACTTCTATATCGTATTTGAGCTTTGGTGGCAGGGGAACTTTGAAGTTACCTGCCGAAAAAGCCAAACAATCGACCAAAGTATTTTCCTCTCTAGGAATGAATAAAATATTGAAAGCCAGAAAAAATATGTCTATTAAATCCCACACTTCATTCCTATAAGATCTCAACCTAGGATGCTTGGCTTGATAAAGATTTTTGACTTGCCTTACACCCAACTCAGCATCTCCAAAGACAACGATTTCTTTGATTCCCATGTCCTTTGCATCCCTCAAGCCCAAAACAAGAGCTTCATACTCTGCCACATTATTAGTTGTTTCGAACTCTAATTTGTATGACAGAGATATGGTTTCCTGAGCAGGGGAAACAAAAATTACCCCAACGCCAACACCTTCTCTAGAAGAAGCTCCATCAAAGAACATCTTCCACACATCAATAGTTTGGGGAGGTACTTCATGAAAAGAAACGGGTTGCTTCCTGATTTGCAGAGGAGCCTCATGGGTGTTGGTGAACTGCAACAAGCTTGATCCCAAATCAGTGTCAAGGGAAAATATGGGGTGATTTGTGGGGTCCGCTTCATCATTGACAATATAGGCCAGCTGAGCTTCTCTGTATAATCTCCTGTTTTCCCCTCCAAATACCAAAATGGTAGCGTAAGTGAGGTCCATATGAAATGTTCCCCCAAGTTTTTTAATCCAAGACCTTGACAACAACATGCTGAACTTGGGAGGGACATCAACCACCATGATATCCATGACCACACTCTTCATTGGCAACTGGAAAAAGGTCACAACCAGATATTTGATCAACCCAAGACACTGCACCCTCCTTGAGTCGAAAGAGTACAAGTCGTGATAGGCTTTTGTGACTTCCAATCCGAGTTCTTCCATGACAGTTTTGGGCATGAGATTATGGGAGGCCCCAGAATCCATCAGACAGTTATGCAACACCTTGTCATGTATGTTCAGGGACGTGTAGAAGGGAGGGGACAAATCATCTCTGTCTTCTACCATAGGACCTAGGATGACTATTGGCTTTTCATATTGGAGGTTAATCAAGTCTGTGGGATGAAAATGTGGCTTGGGCTGCAAAATCTTAGAGAGGGACCTTTTAAAATATTTGTTCTTGACCAACTCTAAAATGGGCACAGGAATTCTGATTTTCTGAATTTCATGTTCAAAATTAAAAGAGGATGTGAGCTTCAGGATTTCTTTTGCTTCAAGACCAGGGGTCTGGACTAATGGAGAGGGGGCTTGGATTTTCTTACCTTTATTGCTGTCGGCCACCTCTTTATTAGGCCTCTCTACTTCGGTGGGCTTCTCACAAACATCAGACGCTCCAACCTTCTTTTTGTACCTGAGGTTGTATCTGTTTTGGTTGTTGCTAGCCTTGTCTCCCTTTCTCAATTCATTAAGATGGTTTTCCATGAGAGAATCCTCGTATGATGATTGAGTCAAATGGGGAAAAGGGGAGATGTCTCCAAAACAATGGATTTCGGGATCAATCTCATCTATTTCCTCTGCTTCCTCATTAGCAACCAAGTCATTCTGAAGAGGAGTCTGGATCCTCTGATCGTCTCTATCTTTGTTCCTGGGTTCTCTTGGCATAACCTAAGGAACATTATTATTCGACCTCCTGAAGTTTCCTCTGTTATCAATAGTTTGTGTATTTATATATGTCTTCTTCCCTTTGAATTTCATCTTCTCCATTTCTACAGATAGGGATTTTACCATTTGGTCAGCTCCTCTACTTGAGGCTGAGGTGCAAAGGAACCAGAGGTTGATGCCTTAGACCTTCCTTTTCTTCTATCTGTATCAGCTTTATTTATGAGTCTATCAACCGCCAACACATTAGATTCTAATTCCCCGTCCCCATCTTGTATTTGAGCTAGGGAAGTAGCTCTTCTCTCTCTCAACAGGACGAAAAAATCAGCGTCAAAAGCATTAGCATAAGAGATCCTGGCAGAGGCCTATGAGGGCTTTATATCAGTGGGGATCTTGTTATACATTTTATTGAATCTTTTGGAGAAGTCAGAGATAAACTCTCTTTCCCCTTTTTTTAAGGACCCAAACTCTGTCATATAATACATGAAATATTTTTTATCCCCCCACTGTCTCAAGAAGGATTTGTCTAGAGCCTCGATCCCAACAATAGATCCAGGGGTTGGTCCTCTGAACCATTTCCTAACCTCACCATCGAGGCTCTGGACAAATACTCTCATCCAAACATCTTCATTTTCGATGTTCAAGTTGTTTGCATAACTGTAGAAAGCAACAAGGTGCTCTTCAACTGTTATGTCCTCCTCCCCGGTGAATTTAGGCATATATTTCAAGTAATCTCCAATAGGGAGAGGGTTCATGGGTTGAGGTAGGACCAGAGGGGAATATCTCACAGCTACTATGACATCCATTCTATTCACAGGGGGATTAGCAACTGCCATAGGGATATGAGGTGGAGGAGAATTAGGAGGAGAAGGCGTCCGCCCAAGGGAAAATGGAACTGAGCTTGCAGGAGGGAAAGGGAACAACAAAGGATTTGCAGAAAAGGCTACAGGGTTTAAGGGAACAAAGGTTGGTGTGGGTAGAGAAGTAGCAACAGTAGTAGGAGGAGGTGTTGTAAATCCAGGGATGAGCAAATCTTCAGAAATCCTAGGCCTAAACCACGGTACGACTTCAGGGGAGAGTGGAGTGACAAGGATTTCTTCCTCCAATCTAAGACCAGGAGAGGAAAACTCAGCAGGAACACTCCCAAAATTTAAACTTCGGGAAACTCCAACAGAGGGTATATCAGGAAAATGAGAAGTAGCTATTGGAGTCTTAATAGGGGAACAATGAAAATCATCAGAAATACCTGGTTCAGCAGTAGAAGTACCTTCCCAAAAAGCCTTTCCCTTTCTGATAATTTTCTGTGGATCTTCTTCAGGTGTAACTAGAGGAAATTGTGGATGAGACCGCGTGTGTCTGCCTATGGAAGCCACAACTAGAACAACATGTTCACCACAGTGGAGTCATCACAATGGAGTCACCAGGTGCATAGTAGCAATCTTGGATGTGTTGCATTTTGATGAACCTTCAGAACCAGTCAGCTTTGTTGTTCAATACTGGGGAAAATCTTCAACTTCATCCCCGACAATGACGCCATAAATGTTAGCATTGGAAGTCAGCCTCAGATTGCGATGAGGACAAGCTCGATACCCATCAGTTTAAATGTCACAATTTGTTTATAAAAGGTGATCAAATGGAAGTAAACTCAGAACAATATCGTTTTAACTCAGAAAAATGGGTTGGAACAACTAAGATAGGTGAGGTCTTGATCTAATTTAAGCCAGTAATTTTTCATAGTGGTGAGTAAGTGGAGGGAAAAACAAAGGAAATAAATTCTTCTCTAGACATCCAGTCTTCAAACAACCTTTAAAAAGGGAAAACTCTCAAATATGAGATCCTCTCAGATCTGAGAAACTTCAAGAAACTTAAAATGTTGCAAAACTAATATAATCAAACATACATTATATAGTCATTACAACACCCGACTAGATCATCCATGCCCAGGATCTAAGATTCAAAGGAAAGAGGAGAGGAAGAGGTTGGTTGCCATTAAACAAGAAGTCTCAAATATTAGTCTATAACCAGAGAACTAGAGGCTTCGTTAAATCTTTACAATTGGGAGCTTATCTCTACCATCGATGCTTACAAAAATATCAAAATTGATCATATATACTTAGAGACATTTTCTCTCCTGACAGCAGGAGAGTTGATGAGCTACTTCATTTAAGGATTTATGTATGCATGATATTCTTGCAGATTGTGCACACAACTTCTTGTCTGACATTGCTTCAGATGGCATGGCGTTCACAGGGAAACTATTCATCGAGGTACCACGGGTTGACTTCTTTTGACCTTCCCCACGCCTTCCATTTATGGGTTGAACTAAGGTTTCAACCACCCACTCAACTTTCATTAACTACTTCCTCCATGGAGGGTGGTTGAGACTGAATGTACAGGGGATGACCGTTCACCATCTTTCCAAGACTGATTGTGACCTTGCCCCAAAAACAAAGGCGCTTCATGGATTTTTGGCATCGATGATGGGAAGGGATAAGATCCTTGCTCTTGAGAATCCCGATTGTCGAAATTGCGATGGGGGATACATTGTGTTGGCACCTCCTTGGCCCCTCATCCATATAATCACCGGTTAGGACCGTGGGCATATCCCTGATACTTTTGCATTTCGTGTTTCGGGATTTCAGGTTGTGGGTATATGCATTGATTAAAACCCCAAAACACTGATTCCTGAAAAGCTCGATCTGCCGCCACCTATCGCCACGAGATCAGACTACTCCCTGTTATCCTGGGCTTCAGGATTTTGACATTTTGGACTTCACGACTTCTGAAGACTTTGCTTCCTCACTCTCCCGACTCGCAAAATCGCGACTCTGCATGAATCTATCCTCTGTGTGACTCTGTGATAGCCGATCACCTGATGGCCATTGATATTCTCAATTGCTAGATCCTTGCCATTGAAAACTGGTCTTTGCTCGCTCGCTTGATTTGTGTCGCTGCTCAGTCTTTCTTGGTGCTTCAAAAAAGAGAAAATGGAGGTTTTGGCCATCTAGACTCAGGCTTGGAGAGGCAAAGATTCAATGATGGGGAAAAGGGAGAAACCATCAGCCTCAAGGATAACAGAGAAACTTGGGACTGATTTATTTCGGTCACGTTTGACAGGGAAAACAATCGACAAAAGGAAAACAGACAAAGAAAATATATGCCAGGAAGGGAAAACTGTGATCAGGTCTACAAGAGGGTGGAAAAGACAAACAAAAACATAGGTCTAGACCAAAACGACAATCCCTAAGAACACGACAAGTCTAAGCACTAACAGGTTCATTCAGGGTTTCTAGATCAGTGACCATATGTTTCAGATATCTCTCCAAATTGTTTATGATCATATTCTTGTATCCCTTCAGTGGTAGCCAAAGGTGTGCCTAGTCTGTGCTAAAGTACCCATTTAACTTCTCAGACCAATGTCGACTTAGTAATAACCCATAGGCCTCTGGGATGTCTACCACGATGATTTCAATCACTTGAAAAAATTTAGTATGTGTCGCTATTATAATCATTACATCCCTGAGTTCCCCCATGACTTTGACTTGGGTCCTATCTAACTATATCACGTGTTTGTCACTCTGTAGAGGAATGGAATTTAATTTTCTGCAAATTGATAAGGGCATAACATTGGAAGATGTTCTTGAATCTACCAAACAATTATGGAGGTTCCTGTTGAAAACTTCGAATGTTAAGAGGAAAGGTGGGACAAAAGACTTCCCTTTCTTATCTTCTAAACATGTATTCACAGTTGGTTTATTCACTGGGTCTGTGGAAGATAGATTTCTTTCCTGACCATTGCTAGTTGTAGGGTCTTATACTGAGTTCAAAGCTTGTAGCAGGAAGTCCTTTTGCTGAGGGATCCTGCACATGTCCATGAATGATATGTTCTCCCTTAACTTCTTCAAACCTTTAACTATGTTGTAATCGAGTTTGGGCAATTCTTGAGTATGAATGCTTATAGGTTTCCTACTGGGAGAAAAAGGTGTTTTCAGGCGATCGGGGGATGTCTTATCTCTCGAAGTTTGGGTAGAAGTGATGTCTTTTGAGACAGGTGGACCTTTACCATGCGTCTGCACCACCGATACCTCGACGGGTGGTTCTTGAGACTCAAACAAGTCATCGGAAGGCATGATCAGGCTGTGATCCCATATCAGCATGGCTATATCTTGTGGTGGATCAACCTCTTCCTAGTCAAAAATATTCATAACTGAACTGCTCAATCATTCGATCAGGGAGACTTCGTCTAGAAACCAATTGGCCATCAAATTCATGGCGTGCACCCATTGAGGGAAGTCTCTTTCGGAGTGGTTTTCCTGGTGATACATACATAAAGAATCATATGCCACATTCCCTAGATCGATATTTAAGTTGGTCGGGGGAGGTTCAATCACCTTGAACGGTGGGTTCCTTTTAAATAAAGGCTTGTAGGGCCTCTGGCCTTGGTTTCCTTCCCTTTCATTTCTCTTCATGTCTATGATCTCGTTTGATAGTTTCTTAACCATGCATTGTAGATTTTCTATGTCTCCATTACCTTTGTCGGGAATCTGTTCTGCTTGTTTCCCCAGTAGTCTAGTCAAAAGAAGTCCCCTCCTATGGGGAGGTTGAGATTCTTTCTTAACTAATGAAACCTGGCCTTCTTTACACCCTTTCATATGGAATTCTATCATTTTGGATTCTTTGAAATTCTCAACTAGGGTTCGTTTAGAAGCCATTTTTAAGAACATGGAAATGGAAGCTGGGAGAGCGTTAACATAAACTTCGATTTGCAATTCATGAGTTGGCTTAGCTTTGGGCTGGAACTTGTTCAAGATAGTCATGAATCTTTGATTGAAGTCTTTGACCCTTTCTTTCGAACTCATGGTGGTGGCGAACATCTCGGCCATCAGAGCTCCCATATTAGTTTCTTTGAAATTTTTTTCTAGAAAATCTTTCTGGAACTTCGTCCAGCTAGTTATAGATCCTATCGAAAAGTTGAAGTACCACGTGGAAGCTAAATTTTCAAAAGTATAGGGGAAAATTTTGCATACTACGTATTCATGTTGGACATTCATAAGCCTGATTTCTAGTATAAGTTTCTTGATATGATCTTCAGGAAATCCAAAGGTTTCAGGATCAAACTTGGGAAGCAACTTCTTTGGATGATGGGGAAGGTTATGAACTGGTCCTGGGAGGGCCAAAGTGTCTCTGTCTAACCAGGTTTGATTGTTTAGAGGTGGGCTCCCCCTTTCATCATTATGGTCATTATTTCCTTCCATATCTTCAGACTCTGAGTTAAACTCTTCTTCTTTCGAAAAATCATCCGGTTCAGAGACGCCGCCGATTGGCGTTTCGGGTATCAAATCAAGAATTTCTTGGATTTCGGTAATGGAAAAATCTATTAAGTCTTCTATCAAGTGTAAGAAAACCTCATCGAGAGTACTAACCATTGGTCTTCTTTGTTGTTTTCTTTGAGGGATTATGGGAGCTAAGGACAACACACTGATCTGTCGAGCGTAGGCTCTTGTGATCCTTCTGAATTGATTTACTTCCTCGTGAGGAAGAGCGTAAGGTATTTCAGGGTGAAAAGGTTCTTCCTCGAGCTAGGGTGAGTTACTCATTCCAGGATTAATCAGCGTGTGTGGTTTGTCTTGGGAATGACTAGCCATGCATGTGGGTTGTTTTGAATCTATAAGGTGTTTGAAATACTCTGTAGAATATATATCCAACCATTTGTTCTTAGGCCCTCCTTCTAGCACCAATTTTGTTGATGGGTCTTAAATCCCTTGACTCAATAGTAGGAACCAAATCCTCCACCAAGGACCAATTAGACTTTGCAGTGTTTGATAGTGGAATGGTTCTCCAACTCTTACAATCCGGCCAAATTATCGATGGGCTTTAGATTTTCTTGTGAAGTCTCTTTCTTCAGTTTGGACTATTCTCTTTTATATATTTTCTCTTGGGTGGGACTGATATGAGATGTAAGTTGGTATAAACCAACTTGGAAACAAAAATGGAATTAAGCTTAACTAAGGGGAATAGGTTGAACTTGGGATAACCTGCTGCTAAAGCATGCAGACGACAATTTTATACCACAGGCCTAGTACTAATACATTAACCATGTGAGCATCCAACTACTGTCTTATATACTAACTACCAGAAAGAAAACACATATGAAATGAGATAATGATAAGAAAAATAATTCATCTACCAGGACCATTCATCACATAATAACACAACAATTCATCTTCATCATTAAAGCAAAGAATAACAAAACATTGCACCAGATAACTTGAAAACAAAATTAATTGCTCTTACTCATTACAACATCATTCATGAAACAGGTTAGCAAATAGTTCTTCTCCATGTCCAATCACACATTCAGTTGATGAAAATAATTTGTCTTTGGTCCATAAGGAATTCTTAATTCAAAGCAACTTCAAAATAATTCTTAACAACTAGAAAGAAAGAGTTATTTCCACAACCATCGACTTTTAGCTAATTGGTCAATGTCTTTATTTATAACCTAAAGTTCAACTGAAAACAACAACTAAGTGCAGTCTAAGCAAAGAAAAATACACCAGGTGGAATCATCTTCTAACAGTTTCTTTAACAATCAACTCAAGATAGTTCTTTGAAAGGATGACTTTTCTCGTACTCAGACCAACTGATAAAAAACTATTCGCAGGTTTAGGCCCATGGGAACTTGTGTTGCTCCATTGGAGCCATGTAGAATCCTCTGATTTCCACCGCATGCACTTGGCACTTCACTAGATTGGTGTTTAACTGTTGTAGCAAAGTTTGAGCCTTCATGGAATGTTCCATAAATCTTTGCACTTGTCCTGGAAACATATCGGTCACCTTGGCTAGCTCTTCGGCCCATAGTGAATCCTGCTTGGCATGTGATCCAATTATGTCACATAAGTCAATGAAGTTATCAGGATTGTCGAAAAAGGGGAGTCCTATATCCTTCATTGCTTCATTGATCTTACCCCAATGTTTCATTCGAGTTCCTTGACGAGGTTACTGAGTGAAATTTGTTCAGTATTCAGAGGGATCTTTCCTGCAATTGGGATTGACATCATTTAGAAATTACTTATCAGGCAAAACATAGGAATATGTAAGCGAATAAAAAAAACAAAATGATGCATACCTGTAGATCTTGCTAGTCCCGATTGTTAAATACTTATGTGATCCTAGTAAACTTTTTGAATGACCTGTAGTGTCTCTGTCCATGCCACCGATCCTCTTCAGTTTGGATGAGTTACATCCGCACACCATAGCATGGAAGATCAGGTACCTAAGGTACAAGCATTGAAGCCATTCGAGAGGCCAATTTCCCCTTGAGGTCTGGAAAGGATACTAGAGTTGAACGTGTGCCGAAAGTGTGCATCAGCTTCCAAAAGGTCAGATGCCACAATAAAGGAAGTCATTAAATTCCCCAGGTCGAGGCAAGTTGTTACCCTAGAGGCCGTATCACCAAGTGTGTCAACCAACATTCTCTAATAGTGGATGTTGGGAAGATTAAAGAGATTGGAAATGATTGTACAATATATTCTCTGCAACTCCTATCATTTGTGTTTCATACATCCTAGATCATATCTGTCGTGCAGATATGGTGCGTTAATCCTTCAAAACATCCCGTTGCAATGTATGAGTATTCCTTGGCACATTACGTCTCACTACTCTACTCTGCTATAAATCTTAGATGTTCTGTGCAAGTTCTAAGAATCGATCGAGTTTGTATACAAGTAGGGATTGGTCGTGCAAGTCCAATTCTATCAGAATTTGTTTCATGTCCCTTCATCCAGTCGCAGATGTCTAAGCACACACATGCTATCGCTCCATGGGATCCCCTCAAAACACGAGACGGGGTGCGCGAGGCAGCCAGAGTGTCAGGTCTGAACCAACATGCCTGGGACTCTTTCTTATTGTCATCTAGTGTCTCTGAGATTTCAAACGAAGGTCCTTACCTTTTCTCTGAAAATATTTTAGCACCTCAAGTGGAGGTCGAAGTGGAGAAAATTCGTCTGAAGGACACAGGTTGGAGGCCACGCCCTCTCAAAAGCTGACACCACGGAGGAGGGGAAGGCCCATTAAAAATAAGGAAGTAGGAAGAAGCCAAATCTTGACTGCGTTGAGTGCATACCCGGCTGTTGAGGATCTCATGATGCATGCTACCCGGCTAGAGCCTGTCGGGACTGCCAGTCGAGGAAGCGGGATTTGAATGTGAAGGATAAGGGCGTCAGATTCTAACATTGAAAACCCCAATCAGTAGCTGGAGCAGGCACAAGTTTCCATAGCCGAACTTTATCAAGAAAATAGAGAATTGAGGAGACAACTAGCGGCGTAGAACCAGGAGGTATCATCACCACCAGGTCATGAAGGAAGCACAAATTGGCTCAAGACGAAGCTTCGGGAAGCACAAGATATGATTGTGCAGCTACATGAAGCACAAAGGATGATGGAGGAGGATAAGATAAGGACATTGTAAGGCACATAGTGTTGGCAAATATTGAACAAGCAATGAATGCATGTTGATGGTTGTTGTCATTAATGGCAATAGCGGAGATGGCAGGATATGAAGGATAAAACCCCTTGGGGATTCGGACGTAAAAATCTCAGGAGGAACAGCATTGAAGAAAATGCGCGCAGCAAGAGTTTACACAGAAGAAGGAAGATAGAGATCCAGTGACCGGTGGATCCCATTCAAAT
>SNQJ01S0138788.1:0-25294 GCA_010110895.2 Picea sitchensis | reverse complement strand
ATGTACAGATTGAATTAATAGAAGAAAGTTCTTGATTCAATTCCATGGCTATGTTTGAGTTCTTTGTGCTGTTGATGTTATTTTGTTGCATACTTGCTTCTTTATATGCTTATCTTTTATATGCTGCTTATGTGATTGCATATCAGGTTCAAAATATGAGGGAATGAGGAAATAGAGTCCAAATTGCTTCTCTGCTTGAGCCAGGAGATTCCTGCATGGAGTGCAGTTGAATTCCTCCGCATAGAGTGGGTCGAGGAGGCTAAGCAGTTGAACTTTTGTTCTCGTTTGTCTAGAGTCGTGTTGGTTTGTTTGAGCCGTGCAGGTGAGTGCAGGTCGAACTGGAGTCTCAGTAGCAAGTCTGAGAAAGGAAAGGCTGAGTTTGCTGTGACTGTAGGAACGAAGAACCTGTAAGACTTCAACACTTTGAAGGTAGTTGAAGGGAGATCGCAGGTATCGCGCTCGAAGTCTCTGAAGGAGTGGGAGAGGATTTCAGCTCAGGAGAGATAGTTCTGGGTACATGCTAACAGAATAGGCCTGAGAGAGATTTAAACCCAGGGAAGGCTGGTGAAGCGAAGAACTCTTCAGAGGAAGAGAATCAATGACTTGAAGTTGTCGAGCAGGATCTCATGAAGCCCGCAGACCGTCAGATTGTAGAGGAGCTGCGAGGGAGTTAACTCGCAGGCGCACAGAGGAGGTCGTCGGCCATTGCATATCGACAATTCGGGGTTGGCGAGCGCAAGAGTTACATGCACGTCGAAATCGCAAGGCGCGATTTCCCGATTTAATCGGAGCCATCTATCATTGGTGGGACAGGTGGCACGAGATCCCCGAGAGTCGGGACTCGGCACTCCGGCGTTTGCAAAGTCGAAAAGAGCATGGAGAAGTCGCGAAGGCGCGAGTCGCGACGGGTCCGACGGAGATTGTGTGGAGCACAACATGTGGTATCGCATGCTCGGAGCTCCAAGGTTGGAAAAGCAGGTCTTTGGCATCGCGGGTAGCGATACCCCGAGGTTGACCGTTGACCGTCGGGGATCGGGGTTTCGATGTTCGATAGCCCGAAGGCAGTGTTGCAAGCCTCGCGATATCGCGAGACCCGATCTCCCGATATGCGAAGAGCAATTCGGAGAAGGAATATCCTGTGGGAACAAAGGCTCCCAAGGGGAGTTGGAAGAGTATTGACTCTTCGGGCCGTGTGGTAGAAGGTCCTGGTGAGAGCGACCGTGCCGTCGAGGGCAGGTTGGCGTCATCTAGTGAAACTCTTGGATACATAGATAAGTGCTAATAGATTTAACAATTGGTAATATTTAAGCATACAACCATGAACATGAAAAACCAAGAGAACAACAATGAAACAACTCTTGTATACTTGGAAAATTATTAATAGCTTTAACACTTAGTCATATTTAAGCATACATACATGAACATAAGAAGCCAAGAGAACAACAATGAAACAGAGAAGAGAAACGTAGATATAGTGTGGGTGGTAGAAACTGTTCCTAACACCCGTATAAATATTTTTTGTTGTGAAATAGTTACAATATGAGCACTACCAACACAATTTACAACTTCAGCAGAGTCACACCATTCTCCTAACCTCACCAAGACACTCATATTGATCACCAAGACTCTATGTTGCAACCGTCTCCACAACCTCATGTAGTGCACCCCAAACATTCCCTAAAGTGTAGACTTGTTGTCTCTTTGTTTATGTATACTTCCACAAAATTAGCCCAAGATAATCTCTCCCAACTCTGTCCACAAAATCCTCCTCGAGGCAACACAAGTCCTCCCATGTGGAGAGACATGGCTCCTTGAGGGAGTTCTCCCTCTTCATATGCCTCAGAACCACATAGATATTATTTCCCTCCTTGTCTTCCAAATATATCCCTTCCTTGGTTATGCTCCCTTATTCTCTTATAGGCGTCCAAAGGTCACCATCATGAACCATCATGTCCTTTCAAGGTGTTGCACTCCTTCACAGACCCATGTTTCCAAACGAGTCAGTGTTCCCCTTCGCAGACGAGGTCACCCAAATGAATCGTTGCACCCCTTTTCATACCGGATCTCCGAAACGAACCCATGCGCTCATCATCCATTGTGTCCCTTGGGACCGACATGCCCAACCTTGGTGCACCCCAGATGCCAATGTGCCCCAATATATTGGTCGTTTCATACTTAGGAAATCCCCTTAGCCCGTTTTCATACCCAAGGAATCTACTTTGGCAACTTGGGTGCGAGAGAAACCCCAATTTTGTTTTCTTGAGGACTTGGGTGAAGTTCTCTCTGCCCATCTAGCCGAAGAATTTACAAACTCCCCCACCTCAAGTCATTTTCATTCCCGACAATACCAACAAAATCTACTGTCTCCAAGTCACTTCCCAAATTTGTGCCTCCACTACAACTAAATCTATTGGAAACCCCAAGTTTTGTGCCAAACAAAAACCCCAAATTCTTCCAAAGTGGAAACCCCAAGTTTCCCTACAAAGTGGAAACCCAAGTTTCCACAAACCAAATTGTTATGCACCCAACTCTACACAATTTTTTGTTGAGTCAATGCAACCACTTCACCCAATTCCAAGGATGAAAGTCACCCAACTCTGTTTCACTCTCTCATTGTAATATTTGTTCCTTCTTGTTGTTTGGTTCTGCTAATGTTGTCATTGCTTTCCACAACTGACTAGTACACAGTTCACTTCAAAATATTTCCTAATTTTTGAACTCCTTTGATCTTATTGTTGCACCCATACTTCAACCAACTCTATCGTGTCTCTGCACAATGAATTTCCCCATGCCTTGGACTAATTGGGTAGCTATTCCAACCATCGTTCTAAAATCATGAGAATGCACTTCTTCATGCCCAAACTTAGCATTTTTTGTTGCATCTTCATCACATTATCTAACTCCAAAGACTAAGGCAAGTGTCCATCATTTCCTCACTACTTCTACCATTATTTGATCATCTCCAAGGAGATGATCCACAATGTCTAAGTGTTTAACTTTGAACCTATTGATGTGTCTTTACTCGTAACCTGGTCTATATAAGGTGTGCGACCAAAGCTACCTCTCCATCCCATTTTCAACCACAACTTTTTTGTATATCTTATGCACCATCAACCACACCAAAGATATTTCATTTGGACCCCATACTTCGTTATTGGCTACTAATGAGTCACACTCCTACTCTAGTGAAATAGTTGTATACTTATATAATTTTTAACAACTTTAATACTTAGTCATATTTAAGCATACATCAATGAAGATGAAAATTCATGAGAACAACACTGAAACATAGAAGAGAACCATTGATATAGTGAAGACAACATAAACCATGCCTAACAACCACTTTAAGTCTTTTTGATTGCGAAATAGTTACAATATGTGCATTGTCAGCTCGATTTACAACTTCAACAGAGTCACATGACTCTCCTTACCTCACTAAGACACCCATACACAGATTTGTCACCAAGACTCTATCACAACCTTCTCTACAACCTCGTATGGTGCACCTTGGACATGCCCTCCATAGGCTTGTTGTCTTTTTTTTTTCCTCGGACTTCACAAATTGTAGTTTTTCCTATCAAATTCCTTGTAATGTCCCTAGCGCCTAGCTGAGCAACATTACATGAAGAAACTCATTAAGTTATTAAGATTTATTGCTAGTCAAATTCATGTAGCTTACCGGTCGTAGATCACACACATATTTGACCATTTGACTGATATTACATCTCTAATGCATCTAATAGTGTATATTAAACATGAATACAATTTTTGAATCAACAACAAACACACAACATTCATATAAACTATTTACACAATGGAATTTAACATAAGAATAGAACATAAACACTCATATGTTAATGATTAACCAATTGGTTGCAACCGAACGATGAAACTCTCAATCATAGGAATTGTTGATCATTTTCTCTCATCAACAAGCCAACCCTGATCTAAGGCTATTAATCCACAAGGAGATCTGGCCCACTAGCTATCCACTCTCCACAGAGAGCAGCCCCAACCCCAAGTTATAGTCTCAAAATAGTTTCAAACCTCCATCTCTCTCTTTTCCCCACAACCTACACCACCCAATGAATGTACACCCTTCACTTGTCACATCCCCTCGGGCTATACCATTCATTTATTAGGGCCACTAGTGCATTCTGTTGGACAAGAATCACTCAGTTGGGAACTCTAGGAAATCTCAGTTGTTTCATGTTTTCTCACAATAGTCTTCACAAGGCTATGAGATATTCCCTCAACAGGAAATCACACCACATGCTTACAGCCCGATTTATCGGCACACACGACTCTATCTCAACATAAAAATATATCCAAACAATGGTTGTCTTCAAGTATACCATGGTTGGTCCTCTTCCCATCCCTCTTCCCTTCTCTGCTACCCAAAATTTGTATGTAAAAATTGTCCCCTCTTCTGCATACGAATTTCGTGTTCTTCCTTTCTTGGTTGACTCACACTCTTCTCAAGGATGATTGTACCTTAGCCCATTCTCTTCAATAACTATGGGATGTGACCAATCACACACACCCTCTTACATGAGTTTAATTATTGACCTCTCATACACTCAATCAACAAATAGAAGTTTATACACAGAGATAATAATTTCAAGAATGTGGGTTGGATTAATACCCATGAATAATTCCCCCTTGAAATCCTCTCTCTTGTAGAACCATATCCCCCCATCGTTATTCATCTCTTGAGAATTAAGAAATAAATAGCATGTTTGGGAGTGTAGTGTAGTTAGGGGGTACTATTGGGTACCTAGGGAGGTACCCAAGGGAAATAAGAATAGATAGATGATTATGTACTTCTATGTAATGAAGGCCATTATTAGTAAATAACTCCTATTTAGTTGTGTTCACACTACTTCATATTACCCCATATTACCCTCTAAGGTAAACTATAGGGATTTTTTCGAGAAAGGAGTCATCTGACCAAGTACTTCTCCATGTAGATCACCCATCATGTTGGTATCAAAGAAAAATGATACATGGAGAATATTTGTGGATTTTTGGGCATGGAAAAAAATTACAGTGAAGAATTGTTACCCTCTTCCTTGTATTGATGATTTGTTGGATCAATTGAAAAATGAAACTTATTTCACTAAGTTAGACTTAAGAAGTGGCTATTACAAATGAGTATTTTTTAATATGATATTTGGAAAACTACTTTTAAAACAAAACAATATTTATTTGAATGGTTGGTTATGCCCTTTGGGATTTATAATGCTCTTGCTATATTCATGTAGGTTATGAATGATGTAATTAGGCCATTCATAGATGATTTTGTAATAGTATACTAAGATGATATATTGATTTTCAGTAAAAGTTGGGAAGATCATATAAATGATGTTAGGAAATTCTTAGATATTTTGAAAATGGAAAAATTGTACATGGAGATGTCAAAATGTGAATTTGGGAAAACATATTTAGTTTATATGGGCTATAGGGGGTAGTGAATTGAAAATTGACCCCTCTAAAGTTGAATCCATTATGAAGTGGCCTAAGACTAGTAATATAATAGAAGTTAGGATCTTACTAAGGGCAGTTTAGTATCAAAGGAAGTTCAATGCTAAGTTTTATTTTATTGCATATCCTTTACATGACTTTACAAGTACTAAGCGGGTCTTTCATTGGGGAGGTAAACAAAACAAATTTGAGACCTTGAGAGAAAATATCAATAAATCCCAAATTCTAGCATTACCATATGTACAACAACCATTTGATATTAAGACTGATGCAAATGATTTTCCATGCAGTGTTAATTCAAATAAGGAAACCCATTTGTTACCATTCTGATACCTTCACTGGTGTGGTAAGAAATTATCCTACTTATCACAAAGAATTGTATTCGTTGGTTCAAAGTGTGAAGAAGTGGAAACACTATTGGATGGGAAAAGAGACAATCATCCATATGGATCATCATCTTTGATAGTATCTCCAATCACAAACCAAGCTACATAAGTCATGTCATTTTCGGTGGATGAGACTTTTGCAACAATTACATTTAATGATCGAGTGTAAGAAAGGTATGAAAAATAAATTTTTCGATAGATTATCTCGACCTCTTATTAATCCATACATTATTTTAGAACACAGTTCATTAGATCATGAAATTTACAATGAAAAATATGATAGAGATGAAGATTGTAAGGATTTTTATGAAACACTAATCCATGGTACTAAATTTGAAGAATTGGATTATCATGTACATGAAAAGTTATTATATCATCTTGGTAAATTGTGTATTCCACGGGGTTAAAGAGTGCATGTAATAAAAGAAACATATACTTCTCTTATTTCTAGCCATCTTGGTATAGGAAAAACAATAACTCAGTTACAATGTTATTATTATTGGCCTTGAATGTATGAAATTGTGTCCAAATATGTAAAATGATGTGTGACATGTGACACTAACAAACCAAGTAATAGAAAATTGGGTTTTTATATGCCACTTCATGTACCTTCTCATCCATCGGAAAGTTTGTCTATGGATTTTGTAGGGGATTAGCCTATGTCCAAGAAAGGTCGTGATTATCTATATGTTGTTATGGACAAATTTAGCAAAATGTACATGTTTTGGTGCCTTGTAAGAAACAAGTGAGAGGATAAGGGAAAGAACATTTGTTCTTCCAACATGTTTGGGTTCATTTTGGTTTACCCAGAGCCATTATATCTGATTGAGACTCCTTCTTTCTTGGGTAATTTCGGTCAACTTTGTTTAAGTTAATGTACATCAAGCTTCAAAAGAGCATTGTTTTCCATGCATAGACCAATGGAAAAATAGAAGTGGCCAATAGGATAATGGTACACTTACACTGAGGATATTGTAACAAGCATCCTAAGTTTTGGGATGAAAAGTTATATTATGTACAACATGCCCATAATTGTGCCATACATGCTTGTACATAGAGGTCTCCTTTTAAGACATGTTTTGGATATTTTTCGAAGTCTCCTATGGACTTCACTCTTGGAAAATATTTAGTAGTGGATGGGTATAATTATGAAGACAAAGGAAAGAAGTTCATCCAGAAGATCCAATTGGTTCATCAATCCATATGTGAACAATTGGAAAATATCCAAGCCAACTATAACGCTAGGCCCAGAAAGCATCATCTTGATCATCACTTCCAATTTGGTGATCAAGTTTGGTTACAAATTAAAAAATAATTATTTAAAGGTGAAGGTAAAAAGCTCAAGCCAATCAAGTATTGGCCATTTAAAATTTTGGAAAATATTGGTGACAGTGATTTCAGGTTGGATTTACCTCCATATATGAAAATTTATTTTTTGGTTAAAGTTGAAAACTTGAAACTATATGAGCCTCCCATGATCATGGATCAAGGTGAGAATATTAAAGTTCATTATGTTGAATATTTTTCTCTTGAATATCTTGACAAGTTTTGGGAAGATGCTATTCTTGATAAAAAAAATGAGGAATTTGTGAAGAGGTGACTGATCCGGATTTATGAGAGGAACGAAATGGAAGAAGAGACATTATGATTAAATACATGGAAATATTTCCAGAAACATAGAACTACAGTAATACATGAATTCTATTAATGAAAGAATTGTAGAGAGACTGTAAAAATATAGAGTGAAAGACTCACTAGAATGGTGGAAACTTATCTTTGAGAAGAGATGTGATGGATACACTTATTTGCAAGACGATGAGTACAATGAGGCTCTAAAGGCCTTTTTATAATAAACATGAATTCCAAAACCCTAGACATCCAAAAACCTAACCCTAGGAGATGAAGCGCCAAAAGTCATGTGGGCCCCGTTGGGGTAAGTTAGTACATCAATTTTCTGGAGTCGTAAATTTTTAATATGATCTTCATTTTAGGCGTGTGATATCTTTTAACTATACATCATCTCTTCAAACACTAACTTCGTCTACAGTGGGACTGTGGAAAGCCCAAAAACCATCATTTAGGGCTTCAAAATAGCCTTGAAAGTACATAAATATGTATTGAGATGAAAACTACCAAAATAGGCTAGTTGGACAAGATGGGTGACCACCAATATCCACCTTGATGATGTGTAGGGCTTCAAGACAACCTTAGAAGTGCAGAACCCATAATTACAAAGAAATGACCCCATTACAGAAAAATGTGTTGAACTAACAACTCTCAAGATGACTCATTTGGAATTTGGAATAGGTGGGTTGCCACCAATATCCACCTGAATCATTCCTCCCCCCTTAGGAAGAAATGGTCTCCATTGCATTGAGTGCCAGGGGAAGAGGGTAAAGATTTTGTTGAATCTAAATCTTGGTGAGTTGCGTGCCTTCTTAGAGAAGTTGCATTTCTTGGTCTGTGGAAGGTTGTCATGAACCTGTTGTTAGCAGGGTTGAATTTGTTGCACCAACCTGTTGTGTATGAGCTTGATGATGCATTGTGTAGGCACCATCATAGGTGAAGAAACAATATTTTTTTCTCTTTTGCAATATGATTCTACTGGATAGAAGGTGTTGAGGCTACAATGGTTTTAGTGTCCTTCTATGCATCCTTTGAACAATCTGTGAAGAGGCTGAATTTTTCAGTATGAGAGATTACCTTGCAACATTGTTTTGGTGGAACAATAGTCAGAACTACCTATGGTATCCTATAGAGATGACCCGTCAGAGTAATAATGGAACTACGGGGTCAAGAAAAATAAACAACATGATGTTTCCACATATATGGTTGGCTGAAAACAACATCACAGACATCAATAGAGGAAACATCACACACTACCTCATCCTTGAAGGGTTGGATTCCATAGGACATGAAAGACTATTGGATGACACAAATATCTCATCCTTGGTGAAGTAACCCGATGTTATATGGTTGTAGGTGTGGTGTTGTCAACAACCGCAACTGTTTGACGACCTAAACTAAGATCACGTTCTTCTGGCATGAGGCAATATCAACAATTTAATGCAATGGGGTCCCCTTCACCCACATCTGTGAATAAAAGAGGCTCTCCCCATCTTCAGGATCTACTAGTTCTTTTGGTTGAATTATTGCAGTCGTGAAAATAACAGTGGGCTCTGCGTCAATGATATGTATTTTTTTATTATTTTTTGGATTATATTTTGAATCAGGGTTTGACTCCTTGTCTTTGATCTCAGCCACCAATGACTGTTTCGAGCGACATTCCTTAGTGTTGTGCCAAGGGATTTTGTGGAAGTCGCACCACTTCCCAGTGTCATTCTTTATCTTTCCTTTACCCTTTTTTTCCTATTTCTTGGGTTGACTATCGGGAGGTTGTTGGTTAGGGTTTTATTTATCATTCTTTGGTTGTTGGATATTTGTAGACCCGAACTCGAATTCTTTATTGTGCCTAAAATTCTGCTCAATTTTGACAGCATATCGATAGACAAATCCCAATGATGAGATGTTTAGGAAATCCATTTCGGTTTGTATGTACCTATGTAAAGCCCCATGATATTTGAGAACCAGATGTCTCTCGGAGTCTTTGATACCCATCTTTGTGCACAAGGTATGGAAAGTATTTGTGAACTTCAACATTGTTTGGCTCTTCTCTTGTTGTAGTGTTTTCCATCTCATGTATTGGTATTCATAGTTATCAACATGGTAATATTGTTCCTTGATAACATCCACAAAAAAATCCCAAGTGGGACAAGCCCCGTATATTCCAAATTCCTCTATAAAATTTTCTTCCCAGTAAGTTTCCCACCAATGTTTGACACGGGGGAGATCTTTGAGGAGTGTGAAGGTGAAATCTTCCATGTCAGAAAAATTGTGAAAAAAGAGATAACCTTCTAGCAGATTTAGCCATTTTTCTTGGGCATTCGCATCTATATGACCTTCAAATACAGGAATATCAAAACTAACTTGTACCCTGAAGGGAGAGGTTCCTCCAAAATGGTCGCTTGATGAATATGCACTTGATTCTATTGGAAAACGTTGAAGGATGTGGGAAATATTCTCCATCATTTCATTCCTTTGTTGCATGAAAACTTTCTCAAGCAAGAGGTTAATAGAATGTTATGCTCCATCGTTTTTATTTTCTTCCACCATGGAGGGTTTCTTGGTCATGTGAGAGTGATTTTCCTTAATAGAAACAAGCTTGAGACCCATCTTTCTATACTCGAACTTCATTGGGGACATGCACTGAAAAACGATCAAGAGCAGCCTGCTATGATACCACTGATCCATATTTATGAGAGGAATGAAATGGAAGCAACAATATTGCAATGAAACACACATAAGTATTTCTAGAAACAAAGAGCTACAGTAATACATGAATTCTATTCATGAAATAAATGTAGAGATACTGTAAAAATACAGAGTGAAAGACTCGATACAATGGTGGCAACTTATCTATGAGAAGAGATGTGGAGACTATTCTCATTCGAAAGAAGATGAGTACAATGAGGCTCTGAAGGCCTTTTTATAATAAACATGAAATCAAAAACCTTGGACATCCAAAAACCTAACCCTAGGAGATGAAGTGCCAAAAGTCATGTGGGCCCTGGTGGTGTAAGTTAGTACATCAACTTCTCGGGGTCGTAAATTTTGCATATGATCTCCATTTTAGGCATTTGATAGCCTGTTGGAAAGGTATTTTAGAGAAATACACATTATAGCATCAAAATCTATCTTCGTCGATATTTTGACTGTGGCAAGCCCAAAAACCATCATTTAGAGACTCAAAACAACCCCAAAAGTACAAAAAGATGTACTGAGATGAAAACTACCAAAATAGGCCAGTTGGACTAAATCAGAGGCCACTAATATCCACTTGGATGTTGCATAGGGCTTCAATATAGCCACAGAAGTGCAGAATCCATAATTACAAATAAATGTCCCCGTTATAGAGAAATGTAATGAACTGAAAACTGTCAAGATGAGCCAGTTGGAATTTGAAACAAGTGGGTGACCACCAATATCCACCTGGATCAATGATGTAGAGTAATTTCATGTGGGACTAAAAGCAATGCATCCAAGAAAATAATTATGGATGGAAATAGAAAAAGTGAGGGAGTTGTACCCTCACTTATTTTCTAAATGAAACCAAATTTTTGGTGGTCCAAAATCTTTTTAGTGGGGAGGAGTGATCTAGAAGGATCCCCCCCAACCAATATGTTTCCCAAATCTTGTGAAAAATAAAATCAAGACGAAGAAGATGATGTGTGATCAAGAAAGTGAGGGATCATATTAATACCATCATCAATTGGCTATTTCTAGGTTCTGTTGAATTGATTCTTGAAATCCAAATACCTTTGAGGTTATCCATGCCACATTTTTCCATCTATAGTCATTGAGGAGAAGGAATGATATTCCCATGCTCAATATCCATCCATCTCTTCGCTGGTGGAGGGAGAGATCACAAATTCATATGCTCGTTGGAAGTTATTTGTAGAATGAGAGGAAGAAATATCATGTTGTTGAGGAGATTCTAACCCTAGATTCCTAGGAGGAGCACAAATGTGTAAAATATATCCATGGAACTACTCTAAATGAAGGTTGTTGAGTATAGATATAAGAGATGTGTGCTAGAGTGAAGATTCATTTGAGAGAGAATGAAGGAGGATAGATTGTACCCTTTGATCAATGTTGTTAGGGTTAAGCACTTTGGATTTGGAGGGATTAAAAAGGATATCACCTTCACCATACACCATGCACCTGGGAAATAATCTAAGGTAGAGAATTAGGTCTTGGAAGCTATCGACAATAGAGAGTCCCTTCATTGGGAGAATATGGAAAAGAATGTGTTCATTTGTAGGAATAAACCATTGTTATCTTCCTAGAGAACATCAAAGATAGTTTTTGTAGATTGAGGCCATTAATTGATGTAAAAGGTGAACTGATGTACTTGCATCATTTTTAATCGACCGAATCGTCAATTAAGGAAAACCAGGAGACATAACTCATATGGGTGAACTTCTTTATCAATTTTCTAAGTATTGCATCTGATACTTCAATTATGGTTTTAAATTTTAGTTTTTAAATGTCGATTTTTAATGAATTAAACCAATTTTAAACGCAATTGCGGGAAATTGACAAGTTGATAATAAATATATCAATTATCCATAATCTAATTATTCATATATCTCTTCGGTGGTGGAGGACGAGATCAAAAAGTCATATGCTCATTGGAAGTTGTTTGTAGATTGAGAGGAAGAAATATCATGTCGTTGAGGAGATTCTAACCCTATATTCCTAGGAGGAGCACAAATGTGTAAAAGATATATGTGGAACTACTCTAAATGAAGGTTGTTGAGTATACATATAAGAGATAAGTGCTAGAGTGAAGATTCATTGGAGAGAAAATGAAGGAGGAGAGCTTTTACCCTTTGATCAATGTTGTTAGGGTTAAGCACTTTGGATTCAGAGGGATTAAAAAGGATAGCACCTTCTCCATACACCATGCACGTGGGAAACAATATAAGGTAGATAATTAGGTCTTGCAAGCTATCGACAATAGAGAGCCCCTTCATTGGGAGAATATGGAAAAACATTTGTTCATTTGTAGGAAGAAACCATTGTTATCTTCCTAGAGAACATTAAAGATAGATTTTGTAGATCGAGTCCATTAATTGATGTAAAAGGTGAACTAATGTACTTGCATCATTTTTAATTGACCGAATCGTTAATTAAGGAAAACCAAGAGACATAACTCATATGGGTGAAATTATTTATCAATTTTCTAAGTATTGCATGTGATACTTCGATTATGGTTTTAAATTTTAGTTTTTAAATGTCGATTTTTAATGAATTAAACCAATTTTAAACGCAATTACGGGAAATTGAGAAGTTGATAATAAATATATGAATTAGTGGGTTTTTTTAAAAACAATCCTTTAACATTAATTTTGAATCAATGTACAATGGATAAAATGTGCAATCAGGTAAACACTCAATTGTGAATTCTACATTTCATACAAAGTACCTCATGTATTGCATCGGATATCAACACGACATAAAACTCCATTGGAAATTGTATATTGCATACAAAGGACTTCATACATTACATGGGATACCTAGTACACCACCTCTTTTTTGAGATATTCTCAAACCAAGGGTTACATGAGGAAACATAAGAAAAATAATGTAAATTGGAGAAATCTTGCAATGAAGTAAAACTCCTTTATAAAATCTATATTACATTTTGGTGTGATAGAAACCATACAAAGGGATAAAAGTATAACATGAAACTAAAATGATTAATCTCCATCCAAAGAGGATACAAAAATAGTTAAAATTAGTATTTAACCAACATACAATACTAAATATTAGTATAACCAACATACTTGGTACCCACTCCTAACTGACACATGATCAAATAAAGGGTTACACAGGCCTCTCTTGTTTTTATAGTTTTACACCCTTTTACCATGACAACATGAATATGTTTTCCTCTAATAAAATTCTCAAAATAAAACTCAAGTGATACCTCCATACATTCATGGATGACATCCTTAGTAAGCATGTTGGTATATACTAATGTTCTTAACCTGTGGAGATTTCAACTAGTCACCTAGGGGCACAGAAAACTAGTTATATGTCCAACAACACTAGTGATTGGTTGATTTAAATAACCCCCAGAGATACTTTAACATGAATATACAAAGGAGAATAACATTGATACACACAAAAAAACAAGAACAAACTCATATTTTCTTTTAATGCCCATGATTATTTAGAAGGTAAAAATACAGTCATTTATTTTATTTTATTAAACATGTCAATATAAGTTGTATAGGAAACCTGATTGCTCTTGTTGTTTAAATCCAACAACCCTCTAAAGAAACCAAAGAAAAAGAATTGATGTATTCAATCCTTTGTACACATATTTGTATTATGGTATTATGAGGAGAAGAAGTGAATAAATGCTCCATACAAGTGCTGGCTTGACATCTCCACATGGACTACTTATAAGTGACAAGAAAATTGAGGGATGAACTATGACCAACATGAACTATGATGAAATATGATCCTATTCATTTATCAAATTTTATGTTGGTTGTAGTTCGTTCCTCAAAATTCTTTTTGGTCATAGTTCTTATTTGTCATAGTTCTTTCGTTAATGTTCTTATCGATCATAGTATTTATTGGTAAAAGTTTATGGCAGCTTGAGTTCCTTCATCAATGTTCATATCAATTAGAATTCATATTAGTCAGAATTCCTGTCAAACATTTCTATACATTTTTCAAAGTTCTCGTCGATCATAGTTCCATCCAAAAATCATGTCGATCATAGTTATTTTGTCAATGTTTTCGTCGATCATATTAGTTATTGTTCAAAGTTTAGATCAGTCGGGATTCATTCATCAAACTTCTTGTTGATCAAATTCCCTATCAATTAGATTCATGTCGATTATATTTAATTTCAATTATAGTTCCTATTGGTCATATTTCGTTCATCAAAGGTACTATGATTGAAATGAACTTTGACCGACAAAAACTGAATGAGAAGAAATGATCGACTAAAAATAAGCCACCAAGTATTTATCCCTTTAGTGGCGACCTATTTCTCTTAACAACACCCACCAACTATCTTCCTTAAACCTTCCTAGTGACCAATTCTCCTTGAAAAGGCACATCAAACATGCCCTCTACTGAGTGCAAGTCGATAGCATTTGTTGCAACATTTAATGGTGTCTCCCAACTCCCATTTAAAATTTTAATAAAGGCACTCATTTTTTTAGATCTCCAACATTGCTCTTGGTCCTCTGTTTATTATGGAAGTAGTTTTCATTCCTAAACAAAACGGTTAGGAACTTGATGCAGGGTTTGCGTTTTTGGGATTTCAATGGAGCTGAAATGCCATATGTGGAGCTCTCGTGCACCATTTATAAGGAAAAAATAGAGAATTTTTTTATAGGTTTTTGAATATTTCTTATTTTTGTGAGATAAATCTTATTTCAAGTATTTTGATAAAATATAATGTATCTTGAAGTCATGTGTGATCTTTTCTCAAAATTTGATGTGATTCTTGATGTAAATATTTAATGGAAGATTCCCTACCTACAATGGTGAATGATTGGGAGCTTACAATTACCTCTAACTAGTTGGTAAACATTGCATCTTATGAGCCATGAAGGTTCGATTCCTCCATGGGATAGATCTACGATGGGAGTATAGGGGAATGCAATCATGTGGAGGAGGAATTTATGATGGATAATGAGGTGCATGAGAGGATTTTGAGAAGGGTCCATTATTACATCAATCAAAGAGAATTTGTTGCTAATCGTGTAACATGAATACCTCGGTCTAGTAGGTCTTATTACACTCGAAATGTTGATTTTGTTCCATGATGAACTCGATTTAGGAGGTATTACTAGCCCCTGTCGAATGCCAAGACTCTATTGTTCGCTTCAACGGTGACCTTCTATTTTACTAGACATATTTTTTGTGGTCCTCAAAGTTGTACATAGAAAAAGTAAAATAGTTATTTTCGGGGTGTTTTAATTGCTTTTATTAAACATTCTATTGGATAATAGATTGGACTCATTATTGCAAAGCTCTTTTTTTCAACTTTTACATATCCTAAGTTTGGAGCCGATTGTATCTTCATATTGAATGTTTACATAGCCTAAGTTTTCAGGATATTAAATCTTCATTGATGCCCTTTTTGTGGTCAATAAATCGAACTTGACAGAATACATTTTTCCAAATATTCTATAGCATAAGTTTATAGAAACACATAATACATTTATTTATGATATCACTAAATTCAGTTGTGAAACAGATCCGCAAGGTAAGTCCGACAATCTTTGAAGGGTAAGTAGGTAAGTCATAGGATTTATTTATTGATATCATTAAATTTGGTTGCGAGGTTGTGAAACAGATATGATAGGTAAATCAAAAAATCTATGAAGGGTAAGTCAATAAGTTAAACGATCTCTCTATGTGGTGAATTTTGGAAATATTGGTAGTCCACCTCCATCATTTCTTTAACATTGTAAGTTACATATTTATCCTATATATTTGCAATGCAATTGAGTTCCAGAACCATCATCCAAACAAAAAACTACACATTGATTCATCCCTCATTCATTCATCACTAGTTCACTTGTTTATTGCCTCCTTGGATGGTTGTCGTTGTTTCTTCAAGGTAGAAATCATGCATGTGTAATTCAACATTGATCATTAAGTTTCATTCCTACTTATTGTTTATTGTTTGCAAGTATTCAATGGTTCCTTGGTTGGTTTTTGTTGTTTTTGCAAGTTTGAGTTTTTTCACATTCAATTCATCATTCATCAGTGATTTTCATCCCTACTTACTGTTATTGTTTGCAAGTATTCCTAGTTATTGTTTAGTTTTTACTATTGTTTGCAAGTATTCCTAGTTATTGTTTAGTTTTTACTATTGTTTGCAAGTAAGTTTCATTTACTTCCTAAATTCTTTGAAAAATAGAGATTAACTTTACAAAAATACCAAAACAATATCCAAGTTCTATGTGTGGAAGTTCCGATCTCTTTTATGAATGTCAATGAAACCCTATGGGCCAAGGTTTTCATTCTGAAAATTCGTATAGTTATTATTCATGTTGTTGTAGACCACCCCCCCCTTGTAAAACAAGTACATTATCGATATACAAGTTATAGTAAATGTTTTGTGAAAAATTGATAGGTGTGGAAATGACACTACTCTACTTTAACTTTGTTGTGTGTTTCTTTTTATTTTACTTTCATTATTTTTTTGCATATTTTTTAGATTTTATTTGCCAAATTTCACTTGCAGCAACAACCTACTTGTAGTTGGTCATTGTAGTTGAAACTTTGTAGCTAAATTTGTCAAATGTGATCTTTTGGATCTAAACAGACTTCCCTACATCGACTAGTGATTCTGGCCAACACTTGAACACGCCTCAAATGGTAAAATATTGTCTCTTATAGCAAAGTACACTTTGTATTGTACCCTTCTTCTTCTTTTTTAAGAAAAATATCGATATGCTAAAGAAAAGACAAGGTAACATTAGTTAAATTAAAAATAGTTTTAACAAATTATAAAAGCATAATTGTTTTTTGTTGGCTAAATATCCCTAACTTGTGGGATTGGCCTCTGGTTGAAATGACAAAACCCAGGGGCATCTAAGTTGACAAAATCACTCGGGGATCACACCCATCCTGGACCGCACCATCCCTTAGCATGTCTATATTTGAGGTGTCCCCAGAGGTTTCAAATTAATGACATTACTTATAGAGATCCTTAACATATAACTCCTTCATCGACTGCTCTACACCATGGGGAATTAAAATTTTAAGGTTGTCAAATTAATTTATGTTGGAGCATCAACAGTGCATCAACATCCAGCGCAATAGCGCACTAGGAGGGAGCAGATCCCGAGAGAGAGACACACCAATATTTGTTTTAAATTTATCATTTAATGTAATATATTTTGTAAAGGCCCGAGGAGAGTAGAGATATTATATTTGTTCAATATGCATGTAAGTCACCTTTAATGGATGAAAGGTAGATTAATCTAGATCTAATTTTGACTAGATGTAAATTAATTGTAATTTAAGGTAAGTAGGCCAGGAAGGATCGAGAATCCCCTCTTTAGTAAAAAGATCAATGTATTGATCTTAGAGGGCATTAGAATGTATAGAGAAGCTCATGAAGAGAGAATGAGAATAGGATAGTTCTCAAGAGAGTAGAGGAGAGAAGAACTGAGACTTTGTTGCAGTCTAGTCTTGTAAACATTGTAAAAAGCATTCAAATTTAATGAAAGCATATTTACCTGCATGTGATTCTCTATGTGTTTGTTCTATGTGAATGAATATGTGTTTTATGAATCTTTACTGTGCATATTTATGAATGCTAGGAGTGATTAAATGTTCCCTTTGCAGGAATATATAGAATCCCCTATATGTGTGAGTTTCTAAGTGTTCTGGGATCTCAAGGCTAGTGCAAAGAGTGAACACCACAGTTGTTAGAAAAATATAAGAAGACAGCGCAAGGAGTGCACAAGAACTCAGTTTCAAGTTCAGGAAGAGCGTTCTAGGTGGGCACACCTGAACAGGTCATAAGAGCATAAGGAATAGTGCAAGGAGTGCACAGAACGAGCGTAAGGAGCATTCCTACACTCATAGAAATGTAAAATCTCATAAGGAAGAGTACGCACACGGAGTTTGCAGGTGATTCTTTACAGTTCAAGACTTAGGAGAGCGAGTGGAAAGAGTGCAGGAAGCCAACACGTCGTTAAGTGTTGATCAAGATTAGGAGGAAGAGCACAAAGTGCCAGGAGGGCATTGGAAGAACAATATGACTACGTTTGAAAGATCAAGAAGAAGAACATGGATGCTAGGAGGGAAAAATAAGTCTTCTGTGGGAACAAAGAGTTGAGCCCCTTTAAAGTTGAAGAAGTTCCAAACTCAGGAAAGATAACGCAAGTGTGTGCCAGCGAAAAGTCTAAATTACAGACTGTGGAAAAGTACAAGGAGTGTGCAGGTAATTTATTTAAGTCCCAGGCTCAAGAGGGAATTACAAGGTGTGTTCCCAAGTTCAACTCACTCAAGCAACAAATATCAAGGATTAATAGTGGGAGTAAGTTCCCAAAGAGAAGAAAACTCTTTTCTTAAAGGAGAGTGGAGAAGATCTGTTTGGGAGAAGTTAGAACCCATCAAGAGAAGGAGAATGGATGTTAAACCCTCAAATCTTTCAAACTTTGTTGCTCCAACAATTTTCCATTGTTTGTTGGAAGGGAGCCAAAATCCTCAAAGATATGAAGTTCTGGAGTGAATCTACATAGTAGATCACTAGGAAGAGTGTCGATTGTCGGATTAGCTGTGGAATAGATCTGATCTGTTGGATTAAACTTGAACTAGAGGAGAAGCAATGGGGATAATATCAAATCCCATTCATCAGATCTATGTGCAGGAGAATGTGAGTTGTAGATATCATGCATTTGGATATTTGACACTCTAGGAGAAGTTGGTGGTTGTTGCACAGAAATGGGAAAGTATCGACGTCCCAAAATCCGTAGTAAATCCCAAACATTGGTTGTTAGGTACATATGTGATCTTATTATCAAGTACTTTTCCCTCTATAGAATTGAGGGTAAAAATTGTTTTGGTGTGGAAATTCCCAAAGTCCTGAAGCCTAGAGTCAATCATGGTCGTTCATTGACAGGGACATGTAGACGGTGGATCTTATCCCTTCTTCAATTCAGTGTTTGGACCTTCAAGAGTCCCATGGTGATTAGAATCAAGAATCCCCGAAGCCTAAAGCTCAGAGTGGATCCAACCATTGGTTGTGGGAGGAGTGTCGATTTTCGATCCCTAAACTCATTTGAGAGATCGCCAGTTCGACATTCGGATAAATTAGAGGGTTGTGTTGGTAAAAATTCAGAAGCCCAAAGTTCTAGAGCATTGGATTAACAAAGATATGAACAATATTCTTTCATATAAGCACTTGGTCATAGCCCACGGTCACATGAGATTTTCGCCAGGGAAAATGGGCTAGCACCTGAAATTTAATGTCAAGATAAAAAGGGGCTTAGAGAAAAGTGGTTGTGGGTTTCTATTTTTGTACAGACCTACTTTTGAGGAAAATCAAATGGGCATGTTTACATTGGAGGGGATCAAACATGGATCGGAGAGCTAACTCATTTCCTCAAAAGAACGATCCTAGACTAGGAGGTCGCGTGAACCCCTAGAAGAAGTGGGGGTTTGAATCAAGTGGTATTAGAGTTGATTTTCTTTCTGTAGACAACAGTAAAAGGAGGAGGGGCATAGTACTGATTCTCTGTGTAAAAATTTTTATGAAATTATGCAACATACAACAGACAGGAAGGTGGGATGAAAGAGAAGGACTAGTTGTGTTCTTCGAGAAAAGGAGATCCTGTGGAGCTGTTAAGGTGAGAAGTTGGAGTATAGCATCCAAATAGAAAAGAGTGCTCAAGAGAAGGAGCGAGTGCAAGGTGTGCACCTACACTCATCAGGAGTGTAAAATCTCAAAGAGAAGGTTCCAGCAGGTGAAGCAGAGGCTAAGGAAGGCGATCTTAGGAGAGGCTAATTGTATCTCACAACAAGCAAGTGGAAGCCCACATACTTGTTAGGAGGGTAGGGAGAGGATAAAATGGCTATTGAAGTCCATCGACAAGGTCAAAGAGGAGACCTCAAGAAGATGAGAAGAGAGGAGATAGATAAAGAACTCAAGGAAACTAGAGAGGAGTTCAACAAATTGATGCTGAAATGGAAAAACATACAACAAGGAGAGCAAGGGAGCTAGAGGTATAAGTTGCCCATGAAGAAGAAGGTGAAGTGGCCTATCCAACAATTGATTTCTAATAAGAAGAATAAGATGTTGAGGAGGTGGCTAAGGCAAGTGGAAAACCTTAGGAACAAAGAGGAGGATATGGTTTATGTCTGTGAACTAGAATATTGAGGGAGCCTCAGTGATGAGGAAGGGATATCAGCTAGAGATCTCATAGATTTATAGGACGGAAATGATAATAGGTTAGTTGAATATCTCATAGACTACTAAGAGGGAAAAAGGGGAAAGACATGTTTCCAGGTGGGAAAAGAGGAGATCAGACTAGCCAAGAGTCTTAGGAACTCATAGAAGAGTTCAAATGAACAAGGAGTGCTGATAGAAAAGAAGAGGGAGATGATATTGTATGATAGTCTCAGGAAATCAGAGGAGAGTTTAGATCAACAAGGAGTGATGATAGAAGATAAGGAGGAAGAGGTAGGTGAGAAGACTCATGAGCATGAATATTCATGTGGGATTTCATACCATATGAATGAATATGATGAGAACTTGAATAATCCAACTCTTGAGGAGGAAGATCATAGGTGCACTTTGATCATTGGGGGAATCAACATATTCCTGTCAAGAACCCCAATTGAGGCCAATGTATGTGTTTCACGGGAGTAGGTGATGCAAGAGGCATACAAGGAATAGGACATTGGGACAAATGTATTTAAAACTAACAATTTATGTGTTGTAGGTTGAGAAGAAGAAAGAAATCCAACAAATATTGTCATGGAGGAGGAGAAGGAGCAGACACTGAAATCTTCCCAACATATGAAAGAAGAGGAGGCCCGCATAGTTGTGAGCCAAAGAAATGCTCAGGAGGAGAATTCAAATGTCATACTCACTCATTGGGAGGAAGAGTTGAACCTATGCAAGGATTGGTTGGACAATCCAGAGATAGAGGAACTGCTAGAAAGAAAATTGTCAGAGGAGATGGTTGACTAGCAGCTCAGTAATATTTCTACAAATTTGGAGTCTATAGTGGAGTGGAAAGACAATGCCACAAGAGATGAATTTAGCATGGGTGATCTTCCCTTTAATATGTATGAAGAATTGGAAGCCCTGGGAGAATGAGAAATAACCTAGATCAGGCTTTTTCAACAATCCAAGTTGGAGATTGATGAAGAGGAGGAGATGCAATAGAGCTGAATACAGGAGAGGAGAAATCCCATAGACAATATGGAAAAGGAGATTGAGGAGATAAGGATACCGATGCTGAATTAAGAAAAGGAGATACTCAACAACAAGTCGAGGCTAACAAGAAGAGATTACAGTGGTAAGACAAAAGGGGAACTGCAACATAAAGTTTTGAAACCAGGAGGAGAGCCTCCAACAACAGCAGGATGAAAACAATAGAAAGGTAGAGGAGTAGATGGACATCTCCAAAGTGGAGTTTGGAATCCTCTAGGATATCAATACTAGTATGAAAGGAGCCATGAGAAAGAGCTCATGCTTTTGTCAATAGCGGAGTATGATGCAGGAGAATCTGTAGTTTGTCAAAAGCCAGCGTAGCAATGCACTAGGAGGGAGTAGATCCTGAGAGAGAGAAGCACCAACCTTTGTTTTAAATTTATCATTTATTGTAAGTCACCTTTAATAGCTTACGAGTAGATGAATCTAGATCTAATTCGAACTAGATGTAAATTAATTGTAATTTAATGTAAGTATGTAAGGAAGGCTCGAGAAGCCCTTCTTTTGTAAAAATATCAATGTATTAAGATCAGAAGGAATTAGAATGTATAAAGAAGCTCAAGAAGAGAGCATGAGAATAGGATAGTTCCCAAGAGAGGAGAGGAGAGAAAAACTTAGGCTCTGTTGCAGTCCAATCTTGTAAACATTGTAAAAAGCATTCAAATTTATTGAAAACAAATTTCCCTACATGTGATTCTCTGTCTGTGTGTTCTATGTGAATGAATATGTGTTTTATGAATCTTTACTGTGCATATTTATGAATGTTGTGAATGTTTAAATGTTCCCTTTGCAAGAATATATAGAATCCCCTATGTATGTGAGTTTATAAGTGTTCTAGGCTCTCAAGGCTAGTGCAAGGAGTGCACACTAGATTAGTTAGAAAACTATGAGAAGCCACTGCAAGGAGTGCACAAGAACTCAATTTCGAGTTCATGAAGAGCGTGAAAGGTGGGCACACCAAAACAGGTCATAAGATCAGAAGGGATAGTGCAATGAGTGCACAGAGTGAGAGAAAGGAGTGTTCCTACACTCAAAGCAGTGTGAAAGCTCAGAAGGAAGAGTATGCACAAGGAGTGCACAGGTGAGTCTTTACAGTCCAAGGCTCAAGAGAGAGAGAGAGTCCAAAGAGTGCACAAAGTCAACACTTCATTAAGTGTTGATCAAGATCAGGAGGAAGAGCACAAAGTGCCAGTAGGGAAATGGAAGAATACTCTAACTGTGTTCAAAATCTCAGGAGGAAGAGCGTGGGTGCCAAGAGGGCACAAGAAGTCTTATGGAGGAAAAAAGGGCGAGGCCCCTTTGAAGTTGAAGAAGTTCCAATATTAAGAGAGATAGCACAACTGTGCACTAGGGAACAATATAAGTTACAGACTGTGGATAAGTGCAAAGAGTGAGTAGGTAACTTATTTAAGTCCCAAGCTCAAAAGGGAAGCACAAAGTGTTCTCCTTAGTTCAAGTCACCTAAGAGACAAAGATCGAGGAGTGAGAGTGGGAGTAAGTCCCCAAAGAGTATAAAATTATTTGCTTAAAAGAGAGTGGATGATATATGTTCGGGAGAAATTAGAACCCCGCACAATTCTCATATTAGGAGAAGGAGCGCAAACGTTAAACCCTCAAGTCCTTTGAACTTTGATTCTTCAACATTTTTCCATTGTTTGTTGGAAGGGGGGGGCAATCCTCGAAGTTACGAAGTCCCGCGGTGAATCTACACCGTAGATCACTGGGAAGAGTGTCAGTCATCGGATTGGCTATGGAATAGACCTGGGTCAGCGTATGAAACCTAGACCAGAAGAGAAGCATCGAGGAGAATATCATATCCCAGTCGTTGGATCTCTGCAAAGTATAACATGAGTCGTAGATATCACACATTCAAAGATTCGGTAGTCCAGGAGAAGTTGGTGGTTGTTGCACAAAATAGAAAAAGTCTCGAAGTCCTGAACTACAAATTAAATCCTGCCTATTGGTTGTTAGGTACACGTGTTAGTATATTATCAAGTATTTGGCCCTCTGGAGGATTGAGGGTAAAAGTTGTTTTGGTGCGAAAATTCTTGAAGTCCCGAAACCCAGAGTCAATCTTGGTCATTTGTTGATGGGGACACATGGACTGTGGATATTTGACCTTCTCCAGTTCTGTGTTTGGCCCTTTGGGAGTCTCGTGGTGATTAGTAGAAAGAATCACCGAAGATCGAAGCCTGGAGTGGATCCCAGTCCTTGGATGTGGGAGGAGTGTGGATCGTCAATGCCTGGACTCATTCGGGAGTTCACCAATTCGGGGTTTGGGGGAATTAGAGGGTTGTGTCAGTAAATATTTGAAAGACAGAAAATCCAGAGTGTCGGTGTAACGAAGCCTTGAATAAGTGCCTTTCAACTAAGCGCTTGGTCTTATCCTGTGGTCACATGAGATTTTTTCCAGGGAAAAGGGGCTAGCACCCGAAATTTAATGTCAATATAAAAAGGGGCTTAGAGAAAAGCATCTGGGGGTTTATATTTTTATATGAAACTTCATTTAAGTGAAATAAAAGGGACCTTTGAACATTGTAGGGGATCTAATAGGGATCCAAGAGTTAATTCATCTCCTCAGAAGAATGATCCTAGACAGGGAGGTCACGTGAACCCATAGGATGGGTGGGGGTTTGCATCAAGTGTTATCAAAGCACATTTTTGTTTGTAGACTGAAGGAAAAGGAGGAGGGGTAGAGTATTGATTCTCTGTGTGAAGAACTTTTTTCAAGTGTGCAACAGGAAACCAAAAGCTAGGTGGGATGAAAGAGAAGGACTAGTTGCATTCTTGGAGAAAAAGAGAGCTTGTGGAGCTCTTAAGGTGAGAAGTTGAAGTACAACATACAAACAGAAAGGAGTTCTCAGGAGAAGAATCGAGCACACCGTGTGCACCTACACTCAGCAGGAGTGTAAAATCTTAGAGAGAATGTTCCAACATGTGAACTAGAGGCTAAGTAAGGAGATCTTGGCAGAGGCTAACTGTAGCTCACAGGGAGAAAGTGGAAGCTCACGGAGTTTCCAAGAGGGTAGGGAGAAGAGAAAATGTCTATTAAAGGACATAGAAAAGGTCCAAGAGGAGACCGCAAGACTATGAGCATAGAGGAGATGGGAAAATAACTCAAGGAAACTAGAGAGGAGTTTGTCAAATTTATGTTGAAATGGCAAAGCATATAGCGAGGAGTGAAGAAAAAGACGTAAAACTCCATATAGAGCTAGAGGTAATGATTGATAAAAAAAATATACTCTTCAAAGATACCATTTAAAATCAAATAGAGGATAGATTCTTAGGGTTCAAGAGTGAATTGCAGACAATGAAGGATAGGATTCAAGAAATGGAAAAACATAAACAATCAACCCATGAAGGAGAGGTTGAAGAAAATCACAACTTGAGAGATAGGATTAAAGATATAGAAGAAAAACTAACCAACAATTTGACCCTTAGTAATCTGGAAAACAAATTGGATCTCAAACCCATCAAAAGGGAAACGAATAAGTTAATCGAACTGGACCATGAGCATAACAAAAGATCCTTGATCCTCATAATTTTTGGTATAAAATAACAACAAGAGGAGGATACGCTAGAAATAGTAAAAGAAGAATTAAATAATAAATAAAAAATTAATACAACTTAATTTTTGGTATAAAAGAACAACAAGAGGAGGATACACTAGAAATAGTAAAAGAAGAATTAAATAATAAATAAAAAATTAATACAACTTACCTCATAGAAGCAAAGAGGCTAGGAAAAATAATTGATCACAAAGATAGGTTGATCTGTGTCAAATTAAGTTGTAATGAACATAGATATTGTAACGAACCGCCTCGTTACGAAAACCGTTCAAGTAATAGGTGCAATTTTTTTTTTTTTT
>SNQJ01S0138783.1:25305-37166 GCA_010110895.2 Picea sitchensis | reverse complement strand
AATAAAACATAAAAAAGAAGCTTAAGTGCTCTCTCAAAATAAGCACTAGGGCATGAACTTCGTTGGAGAGATCACAACCAATTAACAATCTCACTCCACATCACTGTTGTGAGATAAACCATTGAGAATAAGATTGCATGCTATGGGAGGAAACTCTATAGGGAGTTGAGCTGAAGGAAGCACGTGCTGCAATGAGCTACGCTAACTGAAGTGGATAACCACAGGATAAATTGATCTACATTGTAAACTAAGGTTGGTCCCACACTATTATTCACATTAAGTAATATCCAAATTTGAGGTGATGTATGATTTGGCTCTATTGAGTGCACAACGTCTAAGAAAATACAATATGAAATAATCAATTAGAAAAAAAAATATCAGGTTCATGCTGTTGAAATATTGTAACTTCGAAGAATATTCTATCTAAAAGGGAGTGTTGAATAATATTATTATATTATATTTATTAATTAGGCCTTATTGTGCCTTGACAATTAAATGTAAATTAAGAGGNAAAAAAAATATCAGGTTCATGCTGTTGAAATATTGTAACTTCGAAGAATATTCTATCTAAAAGGGAGTGTTGAATAATATTATTATATTATATTTATTAATTAGGCCTTATTGTGCCTTGACAATTAAATGTAAATTAAGAGGGTAAAGTGACAGGTTGGCCCAGACCTAATTTTAGGCTGGCGAGACCACCATTTATAAGGGAGGCCAGCGCCTCCTTTGGACACACTCACCAACTAGCTCTGCAGTGCGCAAGTCTTGAAGAAGAACCTACTGCAACTAGGGGTGACGTCAAGGAGAGTTTTGGTCTATGTCTTGGTATCTCTTGGTTAAGTAGTGCGCTACTCTTTCCTAGTGAAGGAGTAGAGGAGGATCTTCTGCTTTGTCTCTGGTCTATCTATATTGAGGAAGTTTTGCTAGGTTTTCTTCCCCATGAGGGTTTCCCAGGATAATCTGTGTGTCTCTATTGTTTTTGTGTTTGCCTTTCTTCCAATGATCTTATTTATGCAACTAATGTGCTAAATGATTATAATAATAAAGAAGAATCATAACTACTAGCTGTATAAGTAAAACTTCAACACATGCAACCACAAAATGATTGGAGAATACTATTATAAGCATTGGTGCAAAAAAAGCCTCACCACTAACAACGTTTGAGGCTTTGCACACCAACGACAAATATAGTATAGCACATGTTTATTCACATTTTTTTCATAGGAGCACATCCTCATTTAACCAAGAATTGATTACCTAAATACCAAAGAGATATTGAAAACCAAAAGAGACTCCACACAAGATCAATGTAGAGATGTTTATAGGAGTAGGATAATATTGTAGCAAAATCACTGTCTTTCTAGCCACAACTTTGATAAGAATCTGTTAGAAATTTTAGGCATGCACAGGGTTCCATACATGGTGGAATAATGTTCCTATGGGTTTTTCCTAATTTCGAATTGACCCAAATTATTGAAAAAATGATTAGAGTTCCAAATTGATGAGAACTCTGACTTCCTGTATTGTCAAATTTTGGCAATGGAAGAGAAGTTTGCTACAAAATTTGATGGCTATGTGTGATCTGTAATCGAGGGGCTCATGGCCCACTCAACTTGCCAACACAAATTCTCCGTGGAATTAGCTTTCTTATATCTCTATCTCACTCTGTCTTTTAGAGCTTACCAAGCCTTTGTTTTCTCTCTATCTATCTTAGTCTGTGTTTGAGTTTTTCATAGATCTCTCTGTCTTTTCAAGGCTACCAAGTTTCAGTCCTTTGTCTGGTGCAAAGATCTCTCTTCTTCGATCTTCCTAGACCAGTCTTACCACCATTCTATAATTAGGTGACGACGAATGGTAAATGGGGGACCTTGGTTTGTGCTTGGATGATCCTATCAAACAACCAATCGATGCTTTCCCAGAAATATCTCCTTTAAAGCATAGAAATGAGAATAAATCTCAAGAACAAAAGCTTGGCACACAATTTAAAATAATATATATTTCTTTAGCATATTGCACATGACAAAGATGTTTGCTTAGATTGAGAGAAAATCTTATAGGGATTAATTGTCTCTTCTCTTTTATTCTTGGGCCATTCCATGATCCCTTTGGATGGATTCCTTCTCAAACACATGAGCTCTCATTAACTCATGCAATAATCAATTATTATTTAATGGATAGAAGTGGAAAAGGTGCGCATTATTAACTCAATCGTCCCCTTATTTAATGCAACCACCATTCATCTCCCACTCAATCTACTCATCATGTCTCGTAACAGTTATCCAAAGCTTTAGATTCTACAAAATGATGATTTTTTTTGGGGATATTTGCCCGAAATCCGACGATAAATTGTTGGATTCGTATATTTGAGTGATTATTTATGTAAAATCAAAGTGCCCCTGGAGTTTTTCAGCATCCATTTCTGCAATCAGATATGGATTTTGAAAACAAAAAATAGTGATTCATGTAAATTTATATCACCGGATTCTGATGAAAAAAACCATGTCGTAGAACAACTAACCAACGCTGTTATCCAAATGGATACCCTTGCCATAAGTCGATGAGTTAAAAAAGAGCACATGTTATAACCAACCCACTATAGATTTATGTGGAGGGCCTTGGAGGTACGTCGAAGGCGTGGAAGATGGAGGCATTACACCAAAAGCTCAAGGTGGATTAGGGTTAGGTTTTAGCACGTCAACTAACAAATGAAACACATCATGGTTTCTCCACGAGCTAGGGTCCATGCGCTGCACTTGGAGAATGGAGAGTGGGTACGTGGGGGCTCTCCTCTAGCTAGAGCTCACACCGAGATGTTTGGACAACAAAAAAAAAACAAACGTGTGATTTCCCCTTTAAGCTAGGGTTTACCCCAAAAATGAACACGTGTTTTTTTTTTTCACTAGATAGGGTTTTCACTAAACGTTGGACAACAGAAAGCAAGCGCATGGGGGTTCTTCTCGGATCAGACATCACATACAAAGTTTTGGCCACAAACCCAAGTTGTGGGTGGCTAAAAAACGGATTGGGGAATGCCCAACAATCAAAGAATGGCTCATCAGAGTTAAATACGCCTAGACAGTATTGGAAACAACTCAACAAATAAAATAGATGCCCAGAGTGATGTGCGTTCGGCCCAGCAAACAAATGAATTTGACCAACAAGCAAATGGTCGCCCATGCAATAATTAAAATGCCCAACAAACAATTACACGCCCAGTGGAGATGAAAATGTGTGTTCACGTAATATCTCTAATCGACCAACAAGAAAATATATTCAACCAGCTGAGATAAACGTTGAGGTTAAGAGTAGTTCTCAAATACTCAACGACCACAGGATTAAGAAGCACGAGGATGCCAACGTGCTCTCATGAATTTAATTAGTTTCTTAAACAAATAATTGGGCAATGCAAACAAATTAGGGTTAGACAACAACTCCACAACTGCAACCATCAATTGGAAATAAACCATTGTACGAACGGTCCAGAACAAATGGCTGTTGGTATTTCTCATCACTTGCATGTGTAAAACGAAAATTTATCAGTAACCCACAGAGCTACAACAAGACTCAATTCTCACACCCATGGAATAACCAAGAAGCAATAACAAGCACGCTACAATAAAACATAATAGCACTACAACACAATGAGACATGATTTTTACCGTGGAACCCGAATTGGGAAAACCAATCAAATGGAGCTCTGTATTCTCTTTATTCAAGTCTACAACTTTACACTGCTCTCCTCCTCCTTGGCCAAAAATCCCTTTGAGTATGAGCTAGAGTGAAGAAATAGGGAGAGCTATGGGGTAAGGGAAGGCCAACAACCATGGCTCTTCATTTCCCCTTCCTTAGCTTTCTCTCCTTGTCATTTTAATTATTTCCTTTAACTTTTTAGTTATATCGTTGTTTGTCTTATTCCACGTTAATTTGCATTGTTTTACGTGGCTTTCATAATGTTGATTAATTGTCAATTTGTTTTGCAGGTACTGAGTCTTATCCATTTTTCAATCCATATTTATTTCGGATCACACCTCCCCATTGAGAGGATTTTTGGTCTCCAAAAGATCTAGAAACCAATCTAGATCAATGTTGTCTGCTCCTCTGGAACATGGCTCTGACGTTAGCTCCTGGCTAAAGCTCCAACACTAGCTCTAGCTCTAGCTCGTGGCTCTGGCTATTGGCTCAATTCCTCGACTATGGCTATGGCTCTAGTTTTGGCTCGCTGGTTCCCGCAATGCAACAATCTTCTCATTGAATCTGAATTCTAGACTATACAGTCATTCCCATCTCCTTCTCTGACTTGGAGACAATCCATCTCAACTATTAACGAAGCCAAGTTGAATGCTGGTCTGTTTAGTGTGACCTCAACATGCTGCCATCATACAACAACTCCTTATGTGTGGATGCATTCCTTTGCTAGGATCAATTGATTTGTGACATGGAAACAACTCTCTGGTGCCTGCACATGCTTGCAAGGCACATCATTGAGTTCTCAAAAATTCCTCGTTCCAAGGTCGTTGACCCCGTGCATCAATATATGACACATCTTCTGGAAGGAAAAATACTGTTGGAAAATTGTAGTTAGCAATTGGAATGGTGCTACCCTAGTGGTTGGCATCCACTCGTTGTCCTCTTCAATAGTGACACAGACCTTCGATGCTGCTATCTCCCTTTGGACAACATCTTCTCCTTGAACTGGAGATGTAGGAAATTCCACCTCCTATACTCTTCACTCTCCACACTCTTTCCTAGCTATGTGATGTTTGGGGTGAAGCTCTGGGTGAATTTGCCAACAATTCGTTTCCCAATGTCCACTCAACTGGCAGTGGTGGAAAAAGTTCACATGGTTGCTACAATGATTGCTTGTCATACTCCTCTCCTCGTGCCTTTGAGTGTCTTGCTAGATTGTATAATCCTTTTTTCCATTCAACTTCTGAAAACAATCAGGCCTTCAAAACACGACATGCTTATGCCAACAGACTACTTCACAATGGCCTTTGTTTCCACAATGTGAGCATGTATCTGTGTACCAACAAATGTCTATGGTATGGCCTCTCTTCTTACAACAATGACATACAATAAATTTCTTGTTTGATGTATACCTCTTAGTCTTTTTCTTCTTCTTGCATTGGCTGATTGTCTTGTTGTTGTCTCTAAGTGCAATGTGGGCTGAGTCTTGGAACTCTCCTCATTGCTACTCTCATTCAATCTACCACAAGGATGAGGTGGCAGTGGGATGACACCTTCACTCACTGTTACTTCTATTGATGAACAAGCTAACTCTAGCATGTTGGTTTGCTTCACGAAAATGGTTTTGTTCATGGTGATGGAGTGTTTACTTCTACCATCAAAACCTAGGGCTTCATGCTTGGCCTAGGGTGTGACTAAGATGGGGTTCAAGATGCTTTGTCTCCTCTTCCCTAGTCCTTGTCCATCATAGCCCATTTACTTTAGAAGTTTAGAGCTAATACATTTGGTATGCTTCTCAAATTCATCGAGCTGCTCTTGAGAGGTGTTTATGGAAGGTGAGCTTACGAAGGTGGTCTCATTTATGGTGCTAGCATATGCAGTGGAAATTGATGTTTTCCCTTCTCCTCTATGCTCTTGGAAAAATTCTTGAAGCCTTTCCAAGGCTTTCTCCCTTTTTTCCAAATCTTGTTGCAGTTGCGTCATCATCTGCGTGAACCTATCCTCTGGCCCGCTATCCAATTGGGTGACCTTTTCACCAAGGTGTGCAAGTTGTGCTTTGTGCTTGTCCCAATCTGACATGATTGCTATGAGGGTGTCTTGACATTCTTCAAACTTCTTCTTGATCAATGGCAACAATTTGGCAGAGGTCTCCATGTTCTTCTCCATCTCTGCCATCCTCTAGTTAAACATCTTAACCCGCACCTTCAAGCTCTCGTTCTCTTCTCGAAGCTCGACATTGCTGGCCCTTAAGTGTTCCAACTTATCTCTGCTTGCTTTGCCCATGTTGTGGTCTGCAATGTTTTGTTCATAGTTTTAGAAGCAAGCAGTGTCTCAGTCAAGGATGCAACAACTCTGATACCATTTGATCTGTAATCGCGGGGCTCATAGCCCACTCAACTTTACAACATGGATTCTCTACGAAATTAGCTTTCTTATATATTTATCTTAGCTCTATCATCTAGAGGTTACCAAGCCTATGTCTTCTCTCTATATCAGTCTGTCTCCGAGTTTTGCATAGAGCTCTCTGTCTTTTCGAGGCTACCAAGTTTTAATCCTTTGTCTAGTGCAAAGATTTATCTTCTTTTATGTTCCTAGACCAATCTTACCACCATTCTATAATTAGGTGACGACGAATGGTAAAGGGATGACCTTGGTTTGTGCTTTGATGATCCTCTCAAGCAACCAATCGACTCTTCCCCAAAAATATCTCCTTTAGAGCATAGAACTGAGAATACATATTCAGAACAATCTTCTCACTGAGTCTCAACTTGATCAATCCTCGAATCTGAATTCTAGACTCTACACTCGTTCCCATCTCCTTCTCTGACTTGGAGACAGTCCATCTAGGCTATCAACGAAGCCAAGTCGAATGCTGGTATGTTTAATGTGACCCCAACAAACTGCCATCATACAACAACTCCTCATGTGTGGATGCATTCCTCTGCTAGGATCAATTGATTTGTGACATGGAAACAACTCTCTGGTGCTTGCACATGCTTGCAAGACTCATCATTGAGTTCTCAAGAATTCCTCCCTTCAAGGTCGTTGACCCCGTGCATCAATATATGGCACATCTTCAGGAAGGAAAAATTCTGTTCGAAAATTCTAGGTAGCAATTGGAATGGTTCTACCCTAGTGGTTGACATCCACTTGTTGTCCTCTTCAATAGCAATGTAGACCTTCGATGTTGTTATCTCCCCTTGGACAACATCTTCTCCTTGAACTAGAGATGTAGGCAAATCTTCACCTCCTATACTCTTCACTCTCCACACTCTTTCTTAGCTATGCGATCTCTGGGGTGAAGCTCTGGGTGAAGTGGCCAACACTTCGTTTCCCAATGTCCACTCAACTTGCAGTGGTGGAAAAAGTTCACATGGTTGCTACAAGGATTGCTTCTCATACTCCTCCTCTCCACATTCCTCTGAGTGTCCTGTCGGATTGTAGAATCCTTTTTTCCATTCAACTTCTGAAAACAATCAGGCGTGCAGACCATGGATTGCTTATGCCAACAGGCTACCTCACAATGGACTTTATTTCCACAATGTGAGCATGTATGTGTGTACCAAAAAATGTCTATGGTATGGCCTCTCTTCTTGCAGCAATGACATACAAGAAATTTCTTGTTTGATGTATAACTTGTTAGCGCCGCCATTTTTCTTTCCATTTAAAGTCGGTTTTGAGTCACGTAATGATCCATGCGCCCAAACATGTGAAGTCAGGTACGTAACACCGTGAGGATGAAGTCAGCAAATGGCCGGTTGGCCCTTGAAAATGGGATAGGGTGTTAGAGTCAGAAACTGTATACGTGCTACGGGCATGTCTTTTCCCAAAAGGTTGAATCCCGTTAAGAAGCTAGTTTCTACGTACCTTGGTCAAGTCAAGTGGTTAATAAAGGTTGCGTCGGCAAGTGCCACAATTATTATCAGTTCACCATGAAGGCCGAGGGAATGAAAAATTGCAGCGTTCGTATTGTACATGCACAACAAACCATATCACATGCATTCCACACGTGGGGATTTTCCATGAACAACCTGAAATTCGACTTGAAACATCTCGTCGCCATAAATTCATTGGTTTCCAGCATGTTTTCCTCTCTTGGTCGATTCGTTATAAATCTCAGATGCTCGACATGTCCTCCAGTCATAGAACCAAGCCTAAGCTCTTTTCACATTTTCCCTTTGCCAATTCAACTGGTTAAGAACCGCCCCCGGTTCATTCGTTCAAAACACTGCATGCAGAGAATACCTTGGTCGTGCCATGATGACTTCTCATAGCACAGGGAAGGGCATGCAGAGCGGCATAACTGCAAGGTCTAAACCACAAAGAGATTGGAATTCTTTTGCACCCGCGGTGACCATTCCCAAAGACGTGGAAGAAACCATTCTTTCACCTACAGAAGAGACTAGGTCAAGTCGTGGAACAACCGGAACAGAGGGATTCATACAGGAGAGGGAGATGACAATAGCCTCCGCCTCCAAACAACAGCTTCCTTGGAGGAGGGGCAGGTCGAAAAAGAATGAGGAGATCATGAAGGCTATAATTCCAGAAGGATCGCGCGTCGGATTGGCAGCTAGAGGACTACTTAGACGCGTCACCCAACTAGAACTTGTCGAGAAACCGAGTCGGGAATGCGGGATTAGAACAAGGAAAGCTGACGCCATGGGAACAAATGAGGAAGCGCCATCTCAACAACTGAAGCGCCATCTCAACAGCTGAAGCAAGCAAATATGGCTATTTCTGAGCTTTATCAGGAGAACAGGGAATTAAAGCGACAACTAGCGACAAAGACCGCATAAGCATCTGCTGCACAAAGTTGCGGAGGGAACGTGGCATGGATGAAAGGGAAACTTAGAGAGGTGCATAACGTTATTGTCCAGCTACGAGAGGCACAAAGGTTGGCAGAAGAAAAGCACACCGAGCGTCCCAGAGAATGCAGAGCGACTGAACAGGAAATCTGAGTGGCTCTTGCCAGTGCACAAAAAGAGAAAGTTTAACAGGTGACATTTTTCTTCATGAAAATTTTGAGTGATACGCGTCCTTTGAAGCATCTTACCATTTTGATAACGGTCACGAGAATTGAACAGTTGTTTGCTGCACGTAGCTCTCCAACAAATAGGTGCGTAACAGAAGACAAAACCAACATTGCAGAAAACATGTTTTTGACAGACACCTGTTCGCTAGGATACCCGATCAAGAGATACATCAACACATTTTTCCCTACGTCGGATTCTGACCGATGATCAGGCCCCATGGCGAACCTGAAGGAAGTCATTAGTAGACAGGTGTGATTGTTGCCTACTTTTGGATAGTGCCATGCGAAGACTCTCTGACGCATGTGGCACATTTTTTTCAAGTTTAGGGTTAGCAGTTAGAAAGCAGGGCAACCCAAGTGGTGACCTTGCTTATATATTTCATCTTTTTGATGTAAGATAGGTTGGTTGTCAATTTTGAGAAAACGACTGCTATTGTATGTAATCTTAGTTTTTGACCGAAATTTAATGCAAAGGTCCTGTGATTTATTGAAAAGATTCTAGTTGTGATAGTTGGATGTATTGTGTCTCTTTCTTTGCATATGTGTTTACCGTTACCTTTTATTTCATATCTCATACTGTCTATTTCAGAAGAAATTTTTGAACCTGTGGATTCGCTGTACAACGCCCCTTGTTCGCGCCACTTAGACAAAACATTTTCCTCTCAAGATAACTCCAAATTCATCCACAACGACGCTCTTGAGTTACTTTCTATGTTTTTCTCCAACCACACTTTACGATTTACACTGAAGGCTGTAGCTTGCCTAGCCTTCTCCTCTCGAATCCAGTCATTGAGTCATTTGTTCCGTCTCTTCCTCAGATTGACCCCATAGCCCAAGTTTTAATTTTCTACGCCAATATAACCAGAAACCTTTTTACCATCGGTGTTAAATCTAGCCACTATTTTCAGAGTCATATTCTGCGCGGATGATCCGCTGGATCTTTTAATGACTTATGGTTGAGTTTTAATTTTACATGCATTAATTAACCATTTGAGAAACTTAGTGAAAGAATGAGGAAAGAAGAGGAATTATGACAACCATATACATATGTGCAGATCTGAAATGAAATAAAAGACAACAAACCATAACACGCAGATTGATAATGGAGTTCGGCACAACTTTGCCTACGTCTCCGTGCCTTTTCTCTGTGAGGGAGGCTTCTCTATTTCTGTTCGAAAGATCAAAAGTACATTGCTGCAATGCCAAATGGCTACAAGACTGATCTGGTCATGTTCGCTCAGATCTCTAGAACCATGCAAAGAAAACGACACGCAAAACGGACGTCCGAAGCTCCCAAAAATGGTCCGACAACATCTCCTCCTCAACAACTTCTCTGCCTCAAACTGGCTTTGGCTTGGCTTCTCCTCAGCATCATTCTGCTCTGAATTCCCTCAAAGCTGTCCCCATGGCCTCAAACAAGCCTTGGTTATATAGTTGAGAAGTTAGTTGTCCATCTCCAACTTCCTCCACGAATTTAGGCTCCAAAAATGCCCAATAACTCCCAAAAATGGAGTAATTATATTAAAAATGGCTTAATTAATAACCAAAAAACCAAATTTTAGTTATAATACCCACTTTATAACTATATTATAGTTGAAATTGGGCTTAGCCCCCCGAACATTGGCGCGCGCTCCCTTGGCAAGGTCGTATGGCCTCATATGGCCGAGCACTATGCGTTGACCCCCTTTGTTGGCGCACCTGGTCGTTTGGTAACGGTTTTAAAACCATGGGCCTAACGGCGATAACAAAGCCCGCGCGCCCTGGTCACGTTGCATATCCATGGGACCCAGGGCTCAACTGTTATTTAACCGTTGAAACCAAACTTTAAACCGCGCCCGTGGTGACCCCACGCTCACGGTCGTATGGTATGGTCACGGTGGTATGCGCCGAGGGCTGGGGCTAAGCCCCGACCCTTTTTGCCATCGATCAATCATTTGAACCAACACAAATACAATTTTTCCCATATGTATAACAAGTACCATGTGGTGGCGCGTTGGCAAGTCAGAATTGGCGAAGACTTTGATGGAGGTGGAGGTCACCGGTTCAAATCCGGTCCAAACCATAACTTTTACACCAAATAATGAGTGACACGTGGCACCCACAGATTGGGCCACGTGTCCTCATACCATTTTCCAATAAATGTACACGTGTCGCTTACCGATTAGACCACGTACTTGCCAACTATCGATTGTCGTACTGCCTTGTCAGCCGCCACGTCACTTGCCGTACTGTCTCGGTCATTCTGCCACGTCATCTGCTGATGTCATCGTACGGTCGCCACGTCATATGCTGATGTCATCCATGCCACGTGTCACTCTTCCAGTGGTGACACGTGTCACCTTCGGATTGGCCCAACTGTGCGCCAAAAAGTCCAAATCCGCCTGACACGTGTCATCACCTGGAGGTGCCACGTGTCGCTGTATGGACCTGCCACGTGTCACTGTACGGACCTGCCACATGTCTCGTGTACGGACTTGCCACGTCAGCGTACGAACATGCCACGTGTCATCTGTATGGACATGCCACGTCAGCATCCGTACGGACTGTACGGACTGCACAGTCAACAATTTTTTTGCCTGTTTGACTTTTCGGACATAATGCGATATCTTCTCCATACGAACTTCATTTGACAAAGTAAATATACCATCGGAATCAGGAAGACGAGACAGACGCAATGGCATAGGTTTCTTCGGATTCCGAGCACTTTCATTTTTGATCATTTTTCAAGCCCTGTCAGGCTTCTGGATCCGATTTTGGATCACACCTCCCCACAATAAGACCTTTTGGTCCCCAAAAGGTTACTGTCCAGTCAACAAACTCGGGATAGACCACCCGACTTGCTCTTTGTCTCTGAACGAAAATGATTACATTAATGGAAGCAAAATACACTGAAGTTGAGACATCCACTTCTGGCAGAACCAAGTGACCGATTTCTTTCCTTCACGATGTTCCTCTTGCTTCGCTGGTAATCCTTCCTCCTTCATGGGTACATGAAAAATCCTTTTGTCCTTCCTTGGACGAAGCTCCGGATTAAGCTTCCAACAACTAGCCTTTTGATGTCCACTCTTGTTGCAAAACGTGCAATGAGTTTTTGGCATCCAGACTTGTTTACCCTTCTCCTTCTTCCGTTGTGGACTTG
>SNQJ01S0138783.1:0-25295 GCA_010110895.2 Picea sitchensis | reverse complement strand
TTGAGAAACTTAGTGAAAGAATGAGGAAAGAAGAGGAATTATGACAGCCATATACATATGTGCAGATCTGAAATGCAATAAAAGACAGCAAACCATAACACGCAGATTGATAACGGAGTTCGACACAACTTTGCCTACGTCTCCAGGCCTTTTCTCTGTGAGGGAGGCTTCTCTATTTCTGTTCGAAAGCTCAAAAGTACATCGCTGCAATGCCAAATGGCTACAAGACTGATCTGGTCATGTTCGCTCAGATCTTTAGAACCATGCAAAGAAAATGGCACCCAAAACGGACGTCCGGAGCTCCCAGAAATGGTCCGACAACATCTCTTCCTCAACAGCTTCTTTGCCTCAAACTGGCTTTGGCTTGGCTTCTCCTCAGCATCATTCTGCTCTGAATGCCCTCAAAGCTGTCCCCATGGCCTCAAACAAGCCTTGGTTATATAGTTGAGAAGTTAGTTGTCGATCTCCAACTTCCTCCACGAATTTAGGCTCCAAAAATGCCCAATAACTCCCCAAAATGGAGTAATTATATTAAAAATGGCTTAATTAATAACTAAAAAACCAAATTTTAGTTATAATACCCACTTTATAACTATATTATAGTTGAAATTGGGCTTAGCCCCTCGAACATTGGCGCTCGCTCCCTTGGCAAGGTCGTATGGCCTCATATGGCCGAGCGCTATGCGCTGGTCCCCTTTGTTGGCGCACCTGGTCGCTTGGTAACGGTTTTAAAACCGTGGGCCTAACGGCGATAACAAAGCCCAGGCGCCCTGGTCACGTTGCATATCGATGGGACCCGGGGCTCAACCGTTATTTAACCGTTGAAACCAAACTTTAAACCGCGCCCGTGGTGACCCCGCGCTCCCGGTCGTATGGTATGGTCACGGTGGTATGCGCCGAGGGTTGGGGCTAAGCCCTGGCCCTTTTTGCCATCGATCAATCATTTGAACCAACACAAATACAATTTCGCCCATATGTATAACAAGTACCATGTGGTGGCGCGTTGGCAAGTCGGAATTGGTGAAGACTTTGACGGAGGTGGAGGTCACCGGTTCAAATCTGGTCCAAACCATAACTTTTACACCAAATAATGAGTGACACGTGGCGCCCACAAATTGGGCCACGTGTCCTCATACCATTTGCCAATAAATGGACATGTGTCGCTTACCGATTAGACCACGTACTTGCCAACTGTCGATTGTCGTACTGCCTCGTCAACCGCCACGTCACTCGCCGTACTGTCTCGGTCATCCTGCCACGTCATCTGCTAACGTCATCGTACGGTCGCCACATCATATGATGACATCATCCGTGCCACATGTCACCCTTCCAGTGGTGACACGTGTCACCTTCGGATTGGCCCAACTGTGCACCAAAAAGTCCAAATCTGCCTGACACATGTCATCACCTGGAGGTGCCACGTGTCACTGTACGGACCTGCCACGTGTCTCATGTACGGACTTGCCATGTCAGCGTACAAACATGCCACGTGTTATCTGTACGGACATGCAACGTCAGCGTCCGTACGGACTGTACGCACTGCACAGTCAACAATTTTTTTCCCTGTTTGACTTTTCAGATAGAATGCGATATCTTCTCCATACAGACTCCGTTTGACAAAGTAAATATACCACCGGAATCAGGAAGATGAGACAGATGCAATCGAATAGGTTTCGTCAGATTCCGAGCACTTTCATTTTTGAGCATTTTTCAAGCCCTGTCAGGCTTCTGGATCCGATTTCGGATCAGCGGAGACTGCGCCATTTCTGAGAGAGCCCTCTCTAGATATGAAAGGCCAGTTTCGGGTCTCAAAGTTGGTTGAAAAGGTTACCTTCTTCATCTATTTATCAACCAAATAGATTTACGAAGTGCTAACATTCTGGCGTTGTTGCCGAGGACGAAGTTGAAAAGATTTTCCCCGGGAGAACGACAAACGTTGCAGTTTGACCTCTGAAGGTAACATAGGGAAAAACACCCATACCGGATGAAACCTTTACCCTGGTGAAAACAATCCAAACAAACTAGTAGCCCCAAGTAGCACTATTCAAGAAACCTAGCTCCAAAGAATTTTTACACTAGAGTGAATCCTGACCCAAACCCCTCTGAGCTTGTGTACGACCCCGAGAAGATTTTGCGCAAGGCTAGAGAGTAGGCGCCAGAACCATTTTATTTCCTGGACAAAAGTTTGTCCTTGCCCAAATATGACACGCAGAGCATTGACAACCTAGAGTTTGACGCACTTTTCGAGCAAACTCTGTTTAGGTCTAAGTTAGAAACCAGTTTGGACAAGACTGTTTTCGACCTAAAAAATTTCTGATCCTTGGTGACAAATAATATCCCCCAAAACCCGAACCTCTCTAGGGATATGGTTTCCAGATTCGCTCCCCTCATCCTGCCGGCTCAGTTACACGACTTGCCTCAGAATTATAGCCAAAGAATCAGACTCTATGACTCTGAGGGAAATGTTTCCGTCGAGAAACACCTGGAATGGTTTAATGACTTCGTTGACCTGGAGGAGGTAGATTATGCAGATGCGAAAATGAGGCTTTTTGCGCAAAGCCTTTCGGGAGACGTAAGAAAGTGGTTTGAGGCCATCTCGCCCGCGAGCATTCGGGACTTCACAACATTCGAAAGGTCTTTCCCAAACAAATGGGGGGATAAGAAAAACCCTTTACAACTGTTAACACAATACAATAACAGGAAGAAAGCACTAGAGGAAACAGTGCATGAATTCTTGGCTCATTTTTTGAAGGTATACAATTCCATCCCTACTGAAGTAAATCCCCCTCCCGGTGCTGCACTGTCGCGATACACAGATTCCTTTGACAGTGACTTTGATCTTCTGCTGAGAGAAAGGAGATGAATGAGTCTGGATGCCATAATGAGTAACGCTGTCAAGGTTGAAGTAAACATGATGGCGTCGGGAAAAATCAAACCGAAGTTCAATCGGGGCTACAAAAGACCCCAAGGGGATGCACATCCATCGACGTCGTGGTCCTCAGATGACAAATTCTACATGATGATGAAGACTATGGAAAAGTTGATGGAAAGAATGTCCATGGGAAATAGGCCTGCTGCGCGAGAACAAAACGACCCACAACCTAGAAATCAAAATATCTGGAGGGGTCAGATTCCTCAAATCAAGTAGCGAGACCCATGTGACCAACAGACGAGAACTCCTTTCGAGAACAACTACACATATGAGGATTTCGACCAGTGTTTCGACGACCATATGCATTGTTGTGATGACAAAAACCCGTCCGTGTTCTTGACAAAGAGCAAACACGATAGATATATGAGCCAAATTGAAGACTTTGCGTTGGAAACCGATGATGGTATGATACTCAAAATAGATGATGCACTGTATTGGGAGACATAGGAATTCAAGAAAGGTTATCAGAATGCTATCATGCAGTTCCAGAAGAAGTACGACCTCCAGATTAAAGATGTACTTGCCGAGCCGAAACAAACAGACTCCGCAAAGAAGCCTACAATGGACACACCTTCCACGAGCCGATCGAGACCGGACAACACAGCCAAGGATGCAACCGAGAAGGCGGAGTTGAAGGAGGAAGTCCCCAAAAAATATCCAGAGACAGGTCGGGAGACAAGCGAAAAAGAGGTAGAAAAAACTTGTCCCCCTTTCAATTTTGAACACGAAATGGCCAAAATCAAAATCTTCGTCCCATTCAATGAGCTTATTAGAAAGGGCGAGTATCGGGAGAATATCATTAAAATGATGAAAGCAGGAGGGACCCTCAATACTCTGAACGTTCAAGATGACCACCCTGCTATCTTGTTTGGCCCGCGCGTCGAAGAGACAAGCGATGATGAAGATGTCCCCCCCTTCCATGTCAGTCTGAAGATCCATGATCTGAACTTGCATAACGCCATGCTTGATTCTGGCACATCACACAATCTCATGCCGAAGGTGGTCATGGACGAGCTGGGTTTAGAATTCACTAGACCATACAAGGACCTTTTCTCCTTCGATTCGAGGAAAGTCAAATGTTTGGACCTTATCAAAGACCTGGTTGTATCATTGGCTCAGATCCCCGCCAAGAACATGGTCATGGAAATAGTCGTCGCAGACATACCCCCGAAGTTCAACATGCATCTTTCGAGATCATGGGATGCGAAGTTGAAGGGAACGTTGCAGATGGATATGACTTACGCCACTATCCCTGTTTTTGGCCATGACAGAAGGCTGTACAGAGAAGTGCTGCTGAAATACATGGTAAGCAGCAAGACGCAGCCCCAAAATCATCCTATATATGCTGTCGACACCGAAGTAGGGTCATCTATATTCTACAATGATTTTAGCTTCAGAGAGGAGGGATCAATGAGCATCACGACAAATGATGAGGAAATCGCGCAGGAAACAATAGAGGGCGTCGACCTAGAAGATCGCGCAAAAAACAGGGTTTGGAACACGAGTTTTGATGGTGCAGTCAGCTGAGAAGGAGTTGGGGCTGGTATATGGGTGAGCCCCCCTAAATCAAGCACAAAGTTGCGTTGATACAAGCTCGCATTTGAATGCACTAATAACATGGCCGAGTATGAAGCGCTAGTCTTGGGCTTACAAGTTTTGAAAGAACTAGGCGCGTAGAGGATAGTAGTGCGAGAAGATTCTGAGCTGATCATAAATCAGGTGAAGAGTGTGTATCAGACCAAACAACCCAGACTGCGCACATACATAAATCTGGCTTTGGACCTTCTTGAAGGATTTTCGGAGTATGACTTGACTGCTATCCCCAAAGAACATAATCAGATCGTCGACGCATTGGCCACCTCAACCTCGGTTTTCAAGATTCTAATTCTTCCAGATAAGAGGTCAAGCACAGGCCGACAGTACCCGACAACATCAAACACTGGCACGTGTTTGAAGATGACAAACAGGCGGAAAGGTTCCTCCTCACGAGCGACGAGTTTGATAACACAAACATTGATGGGGAATACTGCAGTGACGAAGATGAGGGCACAGACGAGCGCAGTGACGACGACCCTTTCCATGACCAGATCGCGGGAAGGGATATAATACAACTGAAGAACAATATTATTCCAAAGGGGTTGGTGCCACTAGAAAAGATGTGTGACGAAAATGATGTGGCTAAGAACCCCAAGATCACCGCAAGCGCAGAAGACGTGGAAGACTGCAACATTGGGACCGAGACAGAGCCGAAGATGGTAAAATTATCAAAAACACTCAGTCCGGAGGTTAAATAGGATTACATAATACTCATGAAAGATTTCTCGAACGTTTTTGCGTGGAGCTACGATGACGTGAAAGTGTATGACACAAAGGTGATCCAACACATTATCCCTCTCAAGGAAGATCAAAAATCATTCAAACAGAAACTAAGATGGATAAACCCCCTGTTACTGTTTCTGATCGAGAAAGAGTTAAAGAAGCTTTTCGATGCCAAAATCATTGTTTCGTTAAGATTCTCGAAGTGGGTAGCTAACTTAGTACCTGTGAGAAAGAAAAGTAATGAGATTAGACTGTGCATAGAGTTCCAAAATTTGAATAAGGTGTCTCTCAAAGACCACTACCCCCTTCCCAAAATGGAATAAAACTTGCAAAAGGTAGTGGGATCTTAGAAGATGTCCATGCTGGACGGTTTCTCAGGATATAACCAAATCATGGTCCACCCGGACAACAGAGAGAAGACGACCTTCACCACTCCGTGGGGAACATTCATGTACGCCAAACTGTCATTCGGCCTGATGAATGCTGGTGCCACTTTTCAGAGGGAAATGGACATTGCATTTGCTGATGAGAAGGAAAAATTCATTGTAATTTACCTTTACGACATCACAGTGTATTCTACCTTCGACAAACAACACCTTGAGCACCTGAAGAGGGTTTTCCAAAAGTGCATAAAGTTCGACATATTTCTAAATCCAAAGAAATGTCATTTCACTGTGGAAGAAGGCAAGCCATTGGGGCACATCATTTCCAAATAAGGTATTAAAATAGACCCGAACAGGGTTGAAGGGATCTTGAATATCAACACCCTGTGCAGTAAAAAGGAGGTACAATCTTTCCTGGGTAAGGTGAACTTTTTGAGAAGATATATCCCAAACCTGGCGGAAATCATAAAACATATAACTTGTATACTTAGGAAGGGAAACAATATTAAATGGAGCCCAAAAGACAAGAGGTCCTTCGAAGATATCAAAGTGGCTTTGACTAAAGCCCCGGTATTAGCCATCCCAGACTTTACGAAGGACTTCCTCCTTTTTTCATTCGCCTCAGAACACACTATCGTTGGAGTACTGTTGCAGAAGGACGAATAGGATTTCGAGAAACCCATAGCCTACTTCAGCCGAATGTTGCGCGACGCCCCCCTAAAGTATGAAATTAGGGAAAAGCAGGCGTATGGGTTAGTAAAATCTTTGAAGGAATTCATGACATACATATTGCACTCCCATGTCATCGCCTGTGTACCCAGCAGTTCAGTAAAGGACATCCTAACTCAGCTTGATCCCTAAGGAAGGAGAGGAAAGTGGATAGTAGCTATGTTAGAATACGACCTTGAGATCAAGTCGACAAAGCTGATAAAGGGTCAGGGCCTCACGAAGTTGATGGCGCAATCAGACTGCGACACTGTAGGTATGAACTTCATTGTCGATTTGTCAGAGTGTCCTCAAGAAGAAAACATTGTGCAGATACCTCAACGCTTTATTGATTCACCATGGTATGCATACATCATATATGTTTTAGAAAATCTCCAGGCCCCTCCAGGCATGAGAAAGACTAAGGAAAGATTCCTCAAGCTTGAGGCAATTAAGTTTTTCGTTTTGGACAATTCACTGTATTGGAAATATCCTAGAGGAATACTGTGAAGCTGTTTGCTGGAAGATGAGGAAAAATGGGCCATACAGGAGTTTCACAGAGGCGACTGCGAGGGGAACCACTATTGGAAGACCACTGTGCACAAGATATTGAGGGTTGTTTATTACTAGCCGACAATTTTTGATGACGTATATAAAGAGGTCTTCAGCTGCCATGAGTGCCAGATTTTCGATGGGAGAAGAAAGCTACAGCCTCTGTCGTTAAATCCAGTCTCAGTCGAAGCGCCTTTCATGAAGTGGGGCCTAGATTTCATAGGAGAGATAAAACTACCATCCTCTGCTAAAATTAAATGGATTCTCACGACCACCGATTATTTTAGGAAGTGGATTGAGGCAGTCCCCACAAAGCAAGCCACCGACGCGGTCATCATACAGTTCCTGGAGCCAAACATTTTGTCAAGGTTCAGGTGTCATGTTAAGATCATAACAGACAATGTGGTCGCGTTTAAGTATAAAAGGATGGAGAAGTTCTATCAAGATTATAACAGAACCTTGGGACATTCCACAACATATTATCCATAGGGAAATGGGTTAGCGGAATCCTCAAATAAGAGCCTGACCAGAATCATCAAAAGGCTCTTGCAAGACAATAAGAGAGCTTGGCATAAGAAGCTTATCTACATGTTGTGGGCAGATCAGATTACCACCAAAAAGTCCATATCAACATCACCTTTTCAGATTGTTTATGACACAGACATGATTTTCCCTACTACGCTGGGACCACCCGTTAGGAAATTGTTGCAAGAGCAGGAGGCCGAGCCAAATGTGTAGAGGAGGATAAACCAACTGATTCACACGTAGCAGGCGAGGGAGAAAGTGTATAACCGATCTCAACTCCATCAGGAGAGGATAAAGAAAGATTTTGACAAACATTCCAAGCAGGAAGATCTTCAGGTGGGAGATCTGGTGCTGAGATGGAATGTGAGAAATGAAGATAAAGGAAAACACGAAAAGTTCGATCACCTTTGGATGGGGCCATAAGAAATTGGTGCGTACTGCGGAGACAATGCTTATTTCCTAAAGGGACTGGATGGAGAGTGTCTTGGTTGGGGGCCTGTAAACGACAGGTTCCTCAAACGTTACCAGATGAAATAAAGTCCGTTTAAGTCATTTGTCATTGTAAATAGTCGTTTAAATTGCGCCGAGTCAGTAGGTCAACAGTGAATTGAAGCCCGAAGTGAAGGCCCTAAGTTTATGCTGAAGTCTTAGAAGCTGTGTCATCGAGTCTAGTTTTTTTTTTTTTTTCTTGTCTATTGTTTATATTACTTAGTGTCTAGATGTAAAATAAAGCCCAATGGTCAGGCACCTGGTCTACTGTTCTTTGCTACCTCACAGGGAGGATAACATCCCCATTGGAGCCAAATGTTAGCGCCGCTATTTTTCTTTCCATTTAAAGTCGGTTTTGTGTCACGTAATGATCCATGCGCCCGATTATGTGAAGTCATGTACGTAACACCGTGAGGCTGAAGTCAACAAATGGCTGGTTGGCCCTTGGAAATGGGAAAGGGTGTCAGAGTCATAAACTGTATATGTGGTACGAGCATGTCTTTTACCAAAAGGTCGAATCCTGTTAAGAAGCTAGTTTCTATGTACCCCGGTCGAGTCAAGTGGTCAATAAAGGTCACGTCGGCAAGTGACACATTTATTATCAGTTCACCATGAAGGCCGAGGGAATGAAAAATCGCAATGTTCGTATTGTACATGCACAAAAAACCGTATGACATGCATTCCACATGCAGGGATTTGCCATGAACAGCCTGAAATTCGACTTGAAACATCTCATCGCCATAAATTCATTGGTTTCCAACATATTTTCTTCTCTTGGTCGATTCGTTATAAATATCAGATGCTCGACGTGTCCTCTAGTCATAGAACTAGGCCTAAGCTCTTTTCACATTTTCCCTTTGCCAATTTAGTTGGTTCAGAACTGCCCCCCGGTGCATTCGTTCAAAACGTTGCGCGCAGAGTATACCTTGGTCGCGCCATGGTGACTTCTCAAAGCACAGGGAAGGGTGTGCAGAGCGACAAAACTGTGAGGTCCGAACCTCAAAGAGATTGGAATTATTTTTCACCCGCGGCGACCATTCCCAAAGATGTGGAAGAAACCATTCTTTCACCTATAGAAGAGACCAAGTCAAGTCACAGAACAACCGAAACATAGGGATTCATACAGTAGAGGGAGATGACAAGAGCCTCCTCCTCCAAACAACAACTACCTCGGAGGAGGGGTAGGTCGAGAAAGGACAAGGAGATCATGAAGGCTATAATTCCAAAAGGACCGCGCATCAGATTGACAGCTGGAGGACTACTCAGATGCATCACCCAGCTAGAACCTGCTGGGAAACCGAGCTGGGAATGCGGGATCAGAACAAGGAAAGCCAATGCCATGGGAATGAATGAGGAAGTGCCATCTCAGCAGCTGAAGCAAGCAAAGCTGGCTATTGCTGAGCTTTATTAGGAGAACATGGAAATAAAGCGACAACTAGCAACAAAGACCGCAGAAGCATATGTTGCACAGAGTCACAGAGGGAACATGGCGTGGCTGAAAGGGCAGCTTAGAGAGGCACAACACGTTATTATCCAGCTACAAGAGGCGCAAAGGTTGGCAGAAGAAAAGCACACAGAGCGTCCCAAAGAATGCAGAGCGACCGAATAGGAAATATGCGTGGCTCTTGCCAACGCACAAAAAGAGAAATTTTAACGAGAAACATTCTTCTGCACAACAGTTTTGAGTGATACGCATCCTCTTAAGCATCTTACCATTTTGATAACGGTCACGAGAATCGAATCACTGTTTGTTGCGCACAACTCTCCAACAAATAGGCACGTAACATAAGGCGAAATCAAAATTGTAGACAACAAGTTTTTCAGAGAAACCTATTCGCCAGGATACCCGATCAAGAGATACAACAACATATTTTTTCCTACATCAGATTCTGATTGACGATTAGGCCCCGTGGTGAACCTAAAGGCATTCATTAGTAGACATGTGTGATTGTTGCCTTCTTTTGGATAGTGCCATGTGAAGAGTCTCTGACGCATGTGGTGCGGTTTTTTCAAGTTTAGGGTTAGCAGTTACAAAGAAGGGAAGCCCAAGCAGCGCCCTCGCTTATATATTTCATCTTTTCGATGTAAGCCAGGTTGGTTGTCAATTTTGAGAAAATGATTGCTATTGTATGCAATCTGAGTTTTTGACCGAAATTCAATGCAAAGGTCATGTGATTTTATGAAAATATTCTAGTTGTGATAGTCAAATGTATTGTGTCTCTTTCTTTGCGTATGTGTTTCCCATTACCTTTTATTTCATATCTCATACTGTCTATTTCAGAACGAATTTTTGAACCTGTGGATTCGTTGTACAACGCCCCTTGTTCACGCCACTTAGACAAAATGTTTTACTCTCAAGCTAACTCCGAATTCGTCCACAACAACGCTCTTGAGTTACTTTCTATGTTTTTCTCCCGCCACACTTTACGATTTACACTGAAGGCTGTTGGTCGCCTAGCCTTCTCCTCTCGAATCCAGTCACTGAGTCATTTGTTCGGTCTCTTCCTCAGATCGACCCCATAGACCAAGTTTTAATTTTCTGTGCCAATATAACCAGAAACCTTTTTACCATTGATGTTAAATATAGCCGTTTTCATAGTCATATTCAACGCGGAGACCACACCATTTCTGAGAGAGCCCTCTCCAGATATGAAAGGCTAGTTTCGGGTCTCAAAGTTGGTTGAAAAAGTTACCTTCGTCGTCTGTTTATCAGCCAAATAGATTTACAGAGTGCTAACATACCTCTTAGTAGTTTTCTTCTTCTTCCCTTGGTTGATTGTCTTTTTGTTGTCTCTAAGTGAAAAGTGGGATGAGTCTTGGAACTCTCCTCATTGCTACTCTCCTTCAATCTACCACAAGGATGAGGTGGTAGTGGGATGACACCTTCACTCAATGTTACTTCTCCTTCTCCTGATGAACAAACTGACTCTGGCATGTCGGTTTGCTTCACGAAAATGGTTTTCTTCATGGTGATGGAGTTTTTACTTCTACCATCAAAAGCTAGGGCTTCATGCTTGGCCTAGGGTGTGACTACGATGGGGTTCAATATGCCTTGTCTCCTCTTGCCTAGCCCTTGTCCATCATAGCCCATTTGCTTTAGGATTTTAGAGGCAATACATTTGGTATGCTTCTCAAATTCACCAAGCTTCTCTTGAGAGGTGTTTATGGAAGGTGAGCTTACCAAGGTGGTCTTAGTCATGGTGATAGCATATGCAGTGGAAATGGATGTTTTCCCTTCTCCTTTATGCTCTTGGACAACTACTTGAAGCCTTTCCAAGTCTTTCTTCTTTTTTCTAAATCTTGTTGCAGTTGTGTCATCTTCTGCGTGAACCTATCCTCTGGCCCACTATCCAATTGGATGACCTTTTCACCAAGGTGTGTAAGTTTTTCTTTGTGCTTGTCCCAATCTGACATGAGTGCTATGAGGGTGTCTTGACATTATTCGAACTTCTTCTTGAGTAGTGGCAACAATTTGGTAGAGGTCTCCATGTTCTTCTCCATCTCTGCCATCCTCTGGTTAAACATCTTAATCTTTGCCTTCAAGCTCTCATTCTCTTCTCAAAGCTCGACATTGCTGGCCCTTAAGTCTTCCAACTTATCTCTATTTTCTTTGCCCATGTTACGGTTTGCAATGTTTTGTTCACAATTCTAGAAACAAGTAGTGTCTCGGTCAAGGATGCAACTGCTTTGATATCATTTGATCCATAATCGAGGGGCTCATAGCCCACTCAACTCGCCAACATGGATTCTCTGCGGAATTATATTTCTTATATATCTATCTTAGCTCTATAATCTGGAGGTTACCAAGCCTATGTCTTCTCTCTATCTCAATCTGTCTTCGATTTTTGCAAAGAGATCTCTGTCTTTTCGAGGCTACCAAGTTTTAGTCCTTTGTTTGGTGCAAAGATCTCTCTTATTTTATCTTCCTAGACCAGTCTTACCACCATTCTATAATTAGGTGACGACGAATGGTAAAGGGGGGACCTTGGTTTCTGCTTTGATGATCCTCTCAATCAACCAATCGACTCTTCCCCAAAAAATCTCCTTTAGAGCATAAAACTGAGAATACATATTCATAACAAAAGCTTGGCACAAAGTTTAAAATAATATATGTTTCTTTAGCATATTTCACATGAAAAATGATCGTATGTTTTCTTGTCTTGAGACAAAATCTTTTAGGGATTGATTTTTTCTTCTCTTTTATTCTCGCACCATTCCATAATCCCTTTGGATGGATTCTTTCTCAACACATGAAATTGCAACCCATTAAATCATGCAATAATCAATTATTATTTAATGGATAGAGGTGGCATAGGTGAACATTATTAGCTTAATCGTCCCCTTATTTAATGCACCAACCATTCATCTCCCACTCAATGTACTCAACATTTGTCTTGTAACAACTATCCAAATGGATACGCCTGAGCATAAGCCAATGAGTAAAAAACGAGAACATGTTATAACTGACCCACTGTAGATTCTCGGGAGCACCTTGGAGGCAGGTCGAAGGCGTGGAATATGGAGGCATTGCACCAAAAGAACAAGGGGGATTAGGGTTAGGTTTTAGCATGTCAACGAACAAATGAAATGCATCATGGTTTCTCCATGCGTTGGGGTCCATGCATTGCACTTGGAGAATGACGAGTGGGCACGTGGGGGATCTCCTCTAGCTAGATATCACACTAAGATGTTTGGACAACAAAAAAAAACAATCATGTGGTTTCCCCTTCGAGCTAGGGTTTATGCCCAGTGTTGGAGCAACAAAAATGAACGCGTGTTTTTTTTTTTTGCAAGACATGGTTTTCACTGAACGTTGGACAACAAAAATCAAGCACATGGGGCTTCTCCTTGAATCAATGATCACACAAAAAGTTTGGGAAACAAACCCAAGTCGTGGGTGGCTAGAAAACAGATTGGGGAATGCCCAATAATCAAAGAATGGATCACCAAAGTTAAATACACCCAGATAGTATTGGAAACAACTCAAAAAACTATTTAATCGCCCAACAAATAAAATAGACAGCCATAGCGATGTGTGTTTGGCCCAAAAAACAAATGGTTTTTTCCAACAAGAAAATGGTCACCCATGCAATCATTACAATTCCCAACAAATAATTACACGCTTAGTGGAGATGAAAACATGCATTTAGGTAATATCTCTAGTTGACTAGCAAGAAAATATATTTGACTAGCCGAGATAGATGTTGAGGTAAACAATAGTTCTCAAATACTCAACAAACACAAGATTAAGAAGCACAAGGACGCCAATGTGCTCTCATGAATTTAATTAGGTTAGACAACGACTCCACAACTACAACCATTGATTGGAAATAGGCCATTGTACATACAATCCAGAACAAATAGTTGTTGGTATTCCTCAATCATTTGCATGTGTAAAATGAAAATTTATTAGTAATCGATAGAGCTATGACAATATTGGATTCTCACACCCATGGAATAACCCGAAAGCAATAACTAGCACGCTACAATAAAACATAATGGTACTACAACATAATGAGGCATGATTTTTACCCTGGAACCCAAATTGGGAAAACCAGTCGAATGGAGCTCAATATTCTCTTTCTTCAAGTCTGCAAATCCACAATGCTCTCCTCCCCCTTGGGAAAAAATCCCTTTGAGTATAAGCGAGAGTGAAGAAATAGGGAGATCTAAGGGGTAAGGGAAGGCCAACAACCATGGCTGTTCACTTCTCATTCCTTAGCCTTCTCTCCTTGTCATTTTAATTATTTCCTTTAATGTTTTAGTTATAATGTTATTTGGCTTATTCCATGTTAACTTGCATTGTTTTACATGGCTTTCATAATGTTGATTAATTGTCAACTTGTTTTGCAGGTACTGAGTCTTATCCATTCTTCAGTCCGGATTTATTTCGGATCAATGTGTTTAGGTAGTTAATGTTGTTGCCCAAATAGGCAGTGAATATCAAGAATAAATGATACGCTAGAGTGATTTACAAATGAGGTTATAACTTCATATACATGTGTGTGTGTGTGTTATGCATAAATTCACCAACCCTAACCCTAACAACTAGTGTGGTGTTTATTATTGTACCATTTATGGTGTGTAATAATTAGCCCACCCACTAATGATGTACATTAAGTAAACCACTAATAGTGAACATTAATTAGCCCGTTAATGGTGTACGAAATCAAGATTAACCATCATAACAATAAAAAACAAAAGACTCATAATAATTTACCTCTCATTTTTTTGTCAACTATTTGACAATTGAATCACTTTTATATTTTTGAATTTTTGTGCTTAGCAATATTGCTACTCTATCCTTCCAAAATCTTCACCAAATTCCTCTCTAAGACATTCTGTAGTAGAATTAAGTAAAAATTCCAAGAACCAAAGCATTATTCTTTTTGACATTTTTGAGTTTGACATGCCTTATAGAGATACTAACTGTGAACGACACATTCTCAAATTCTTGAGCTGCAATCCATGAAACAATTTGCTCCTAAGTATCACTCTTCAACCAAGAAGGAAGCAAGTCTACATCCTTTATTCGATTGGCCAATGCAACGTTCACTCCTAGACTATCACTTTCTCTCATTANAAACAAAAGACTCATAATAATTTACCTCTCATTTTTTTGTCAACTATTTGACAATTGAATCACTTTTATATTTTTGAATTTTTGTGCTTAGCAATATTGCTACTCTATCCTTCCAAAATCTTCACCAAATTCCTCTCTAAGACATTCTGTAGTAGAATTAAGTAAAAATTCCAAGAACCAAAGCATTATTCTTTTTGACATTTTTGAGTTTGACATGCCTTATAGAGATACTAACTGTGAACGACACATTCTCAAATTCTTGAGCTGCAATCCATGAAACAATTTGCTCCTAAGTATCACTCTTCAACCAAGAAGGAAGCAAGTCTACATCCTTTATTCGATTGGCCAATGCAACGTTCACTCCTAGACTATCACTTTCTCTCATTATGGAATTATCTTACATAGTGAGGTGTAATATCCCCAAAAATAAATTATTATTAAAGTCTGTATGCACTTAAGAATTTATTTCCGTTTTTCGCAAATTCAAATTTGGAAAATTATTGCCATTTATGGCAATTCCGAATTTGGATTTTGGTTAATTGTAATTAATTATTGTGACTGTTGGGAAAAGATTTGATTTGCTCAACCAACTCTTTGACTATGACACTTGTAAGAGACAAATATTTTTTTATATTTATTGCTGAAGGACAAATGGAATAGCCAGGTTGAAATCAACTGGCCATGCCTCCATGAGTGGGGAACATGCTTGAACTACCTCAGCGCTGAATTTTACAAGTGGCAAATCAGGAATTTGGCCATTGACCGCCCCTGGAAATCAGGGATTTGTAAAGCTGCGAAAATTCCCAAGGGAAAAAGACCTAGGCACAGGATGCTTTAGCATTTATAGCATATGGGAGGAGGCATGACGCTGCCTAGTATGATAGGAAGAGGAATATCACTTGCTGTTATGAGCACTAGTTTCTGAGTGTGAGGCAAGGATAATTTTTCTGGTTTTGAAATAGGACGATATCTAAGGAGGAGTTTTGGAGCTCACCCTCATGGATTCATGGTCAGGCTGGGGGGTGAACGAAGCAAGTAGATTGGTTGTTCTGTTCTAAGGTTGGGTGGAACTTGGTTGTTCCATTTGTTGTTTCAACACTTTGTTTAGATATGTTCATCTAATCTTCCCTGGTTGAATGTTCTGTTGATTAATAGTTGGTAGAATACATCGACTGAATTCTAGATAAATGTCCTATTGACAAATGGCTGATAGATTACCTCTACTTGTGTTGGCAGAATAAAATGAATAGTAGAATAAAATTTTAGAATTGAATTTATTCAGTAAGTAGAGTTGAGAGAGTTATTGCGTATGATAGTTGTTGGTGATTATATGAAAATTTCTTATTCAAGTGCCGTACTCTCTGAACCGCAATATGAATGTAGATTCAAGTATAAATACGCTTAAATATTTATTACAAATTATTATAGGTTGAAGAATATTAAGTACAGGTCTACAGAAAAATCTATAAATCTACATAGGATAGAAGTATTACCATGATAAATGTAAACTATACCATCTCTCTCTCTCTCTCTCTCTCTCTCTCTCTCTATATATATATATATATATATATATATATTCACTCAAGGACTATTTAAACTGTACAACTACCCAACGAAGTTTTTGAAGTGATTATCATAATAGAAATATATATATGTATACAAGTTGCTGCCTAGACAGAATTTCAGAGCTATAGGAACATCTAATACACAAAAAATAGTTATTGACTATTACAAGTATTTTTCCATTAAATCCGATTGAATTAAGTGTAGTAGAAGATTACAATACTTTTCATTTCAGTAATCTCAGAAGCAAATGTCTAGTGACATAAATACATAAAACATGTTATCTATTACAGAGCCGGTACAATACCTAAATGAGTCTTTAAACTCTACACATTATATGCGACCATAACTATTGAATAGTGAAATTCATATTCAGTACGAGGTTTTCCCCTCTGTCATTTCCTTTATGGTTGAAGATACAAGTAACCAGTTTTCTATAGGAACCTGGTGTGAAACTAACACGATAATAGTATCCTAGGGCGAAACCTGTATCACTTTAACAAAACCTAGATGGTTATTTTTTCTTTCAACGCTGTAAGTTGGAACTCGAATACCTTTTGAGTGGGGTGGCCTCGTAAATCCCCAAGCTGCCGAACGATTAAGTCCTGCAAGAGAAGACCGAGATTGTCAGTAACAAAGTTATGAAAATAAATGAACAAAAATTAGATATCAAAGATAGAGTAATGTTCAAAAACGAATTCAAGAAATTAAAGCATTTCAGTTTTAACACGTGAACAATCACTTAGCTTGAAGATAACATGGGTTTCCTTGCTCCATCATCGACGCTGAGTGAATTGTCCATAACTCGGAGGGGAGAAGTGGATTTTGAAATGACTAATGGGTATCCTCGCCACAGAAATAGGGGTCCCATCATTAGACTTGTAACCGAAAAAGAATAACCAATTGCTCAGAATGTATCAACAATTAAACGTTATTAAACATGCAACATATATAAAGCATAATTGGGACTTTAAAGAATGCACAATATAAACCATGATATACGGAGTTACCCGACTTAGATCACATATAAGGTTACGATACTGATTCTTATGATTAACTAAAGCTACATTTGAAATTAAAGAAAAGTGCAATCACAGACATGGTTATGGGTAATTTAAAGTTCTTTTCCTGGACGTGAATTAAAATGAAATGTAAACAAATAGACATCTAACTTTCCAGAATAGAGAGTGAGGGTAAACCATTGAATATATCTAAGACTCTGGAAGGAGTATACACGATGGAAGCCTTGAAGTTATATCTATGCATGTACGAATACGAAAGGGTAAATAGAGTTATTTTGTTAAAAACCTTACACAACAATAATAAATCCTCACCGCAGCTACAGGAATAGATTTACTACTTCACAACTTTAAATCCGAGAATGCAAAATTTTCCACAGTATGCCGGAGGCAAGAGCCGATAGCTTGAAGACTTAGCACTAAATCAAACAGAGTATTAAAATTGCATCCATACCTACAGAGAATGCAGTAAGTGAACAACTAATTAAAGGTGTGAGTTTAAGTAACATAATCGAGGCCTGGTCTTGACGAGAAACCCTCATGAATGGAAAATTTTCTTAGAACAAAATACACAGAGAACCTTGTTATACAAATTTCTCTACAGGAAAACCGTATGTTGAATTCGTTTGGGGTTACAATAACTGGTTTCTAATCACGGAAGAGCTCGACAATAGGTATACCATGAGTATTTCCACTAAAATACAATTCTATCTTATTAAAGAGGTGACTGAGGACAAAACCTAATAGCACTTCGGGATTTCCTTGAGTTAAGAAAACAAAAAAGAAACCGCCTGCCAGAAATGGCTTACAAACAATGAAACCCTTCTAGTAGCGAATGGCTATTCTCACGGATGAGACAAAACCGTAAGCCACCATGAGTTAGAAATATGTTTTGTCATACAGAGCATGGATAGTAGTATTCCATAAGGTTAAGATTATCGAGAATAAAGGCCCCATCCAACAATCTTAAAAGAACTAGTTACAGAGACAAACCTAAATCACAATCGACTGTCTATTTTATTTCTTCTACAGTTAACTTCAATGCGTTAGAGATTTAAGAACTTACCCGGTAATGGAGGAAACCAGACAGACAATTATCGTTGTTCTTTCCCTACGTAGAATGGGGACACCCTCGCCACCAGTAGATATACATAGTGATATTACAAAGACTAACGTAGATGATTTTTCACTGAGATTCATAAGAGCCAAAAGAGAAATGGAATAGTAGATACCCAAATTCCCTCGTATCGTAGAGTAATGGTGATTATATGCCTCGGGCCTTGGGCCATGTGACTATAGGCACCTGACGCATCCGCTTTGGTGACAATGTTCTAAGACCAGTGTCGTGCAGGAAGCCTCATAACTCCCAACCATAGATTTTCAATGTAGTGCCAGACAAGTATTAACTGTGCATTGAACCAAGCCCACTAACATTGTTAGTTCTAATCCTCGTCATGAAATTGAATGGCTTCCACGATGGACATTAAGCTTTAGGGTGATGACTTGACGTGTTAGGTAGGTTTCTAACCCCAATGTTAATGCATGGAATTGGGTGACCTTTTCGATGTCCATATGGTATGTAAAAAACCCGTTAACTACTGGTTTGAAACGATAACAAGAAAACTGACAAGAACGTCCAACGCTGCGACAGTTAGGATGTGCGTTTCAGTTAGGGTATGGTCATTACAAGAGACTGTATACGACCAAGGGTAATCGCTTCGGGTAATACACCTGACTTTGCTTTTGTATAAACTCAAATAAAGTATGCGTTTCCTTGGATAATTATATATATAAGAATCCTTATGATAGTGGGTTTGTTTCTAATAAAAATGTTTTAGTAAGTTGTTGTTATATAGAATTATAAGGGACCTTATTAAAGAAAAGGAGATGGATTGTTTGGGATTGTCATAATGAAGTATGAAGTACCCCTTTAGTTTTGATGTGAGGAAGAAAGTATCATTCTAGTGAAAGGCTTTGGTGGGTACCCTAATAAAAGTAAGAACTTTATAGGCTAGAGTTACTATCGACCTTATGGTCATGACTAGTTCACAGTGTCTTGAAGAGGCCACACCTTAACTTGTTTTGACAAGTGGTAACATATGTTGGAGTAATAATAATAAGCACGAGTTCATGGAAAGGGTAATCATCTTATTTCATTCATTGATAATATAAATAAGTACACGTCGTATTCCGATAGTCATATTTTAGTCATAAGCAGATTAAGTATAATTGAGTAAGGGAGTTTAAATGCACCTAACAATTTTTTTTTTTAGTTGGCAAATTTGGGGTACATTACATATGGTATCAGAACAAAGGTTACAACACTTGGACCTTAAATAGTGCCAAACATGTTTTCTTAGCACATGCTTTCTATTTAATGAAAAACTAACAAAACATTTACTGTTACAAACATAAAAATTTTATTTCTGTTGTGATAATCGCATCACATAATGAAGTAGAGATCAGACTTGAGGAGAATCCTGAGCAAGGACCTCCTGAAGAACCTAGGTAGAACAATGAAGGAAGTTCAGCTACCCAAGTTCTGGAAACCATGAGAAATCTATTGTGGAACTGCAAGTTTTCAAAGCAGACAATGAGAAACTGAAAAAGGCACAACAAGAACAACAATAAATAAATGAAGTACTGATGCGTATCATAGTAACAAAGAAGATCCCAAAGGACAATAATGAGGAAGAAGAGGTCAACAAAAGGGCCTCCAAAAATTTTGGTTCTGAAGGAGAAAAAGGGGATAGCTCTTCCGAAGGCACACCATCAGCAGAAGATAAAACAACCGCAGGAAGAAAGAAGAAACATGTGGACCACCTGGAAGGAGAGTTTAAGAAAATCAAACTGTCCACCTTTGACGGAGAATCTAGGACAAGGGAGGAGGATGAAGCATAGTTACTTGACATAAAAAAGTATTTCCAGATCTACAATTATTCCAGCAACATGAAGGTCAGAATGACCATCTATAACTTGAAAGGAAAAGCAAGTATATGGTCCCAAGACCTGAAGTTGGCCAAGGGCCTAAAGGAAAAACAAAAGAAGTGGTCGGATTTTAAGAAATACTTTAAGAAATGGTATTTGTTTGAAAGTTACTACGAAAGAAATACCAAAGAGTTTTATGAGCTATGACTCGGTCAAATGACTATGGATGACGTGATAAACAAATTCCTGGAATTATTAAGGTCCGTGCCTTATATCTAGGAAGACAAAGTAAAAATCCAGTGGTTCCTAAGTTGTTTACCATAGTCCTATAGGGACAAAATCGAATTTGACAACCCCAAGTCCTTAAGCAAATTTTTCAGGAAGGCTCGAATGTGTTACGATCATTACAAACAACGATCTGAATTTCCCAAGGCTTGCAAAGACAAGAAACAAGACATAATGACCTAGCGGAAGAAGGGATATCAACCAACCCCTTTCTGGAATGCAACAAAGAGCTTTCCAAGGAAATATTTTCACTCTAATAACTAGAACACCCAAGGAGGAGGTAAACCAGTTAATTTGGGAACCAAGAAGTTTGGGGACAACCCCAAAGAGCCGTTAAAATGATGGGAATGTGGAGAACCTCAATTAAGGAGGAACTATCCACGCTTAACTTCTACAACAAGGAATATGGTTCACAAACTGCAGGAAGCCTCTACAGTGGGAGGTGTGGGTAGAAGCGTACACAGGATCAATGCAGTCGTGGATGGCCGACACGCTGATCACCAATCCACTGTAGTGGAAATTGAAGGTAAAGTTAACAATAATCGTGTTTCCATTTTAATTGATCCAGGGGCTACTTTGAGTTATGTTGCTCCTGGTGTAGTGGATTAAAATAAACTTAAGAAAGTAAGACATGCAAAATCTTGGCTAGTACAACTAGCAACATGAACAAAAAGAAAAGTAACAAATTTCATTTCTGACTATAAGTTCAGTTTAGGTGGTCACAACACAAAGATAAATATGAATATTCTACCGTTAGGGTCTTACGATATGATTATTGGGATGGACTGGTTAGAGAGGCATAAAGCAATTTTGGATTGTTATGAAAAATCACTCACTTACAAAGACAAGAAAAACACTTTTAGGACAGTACAAGGCATACGAAAACCAGTCTCAATTAGGTAGATTTCAGCAATGCAATTTAAGAAGTGCATGAGAAAAGGTTGTCAGATTTATGCTATCCAAGTGACAAATCTGTTGGAAAAAGAAAATAAACCTAGCCTGGAGGATTTTTCCGTCTTACATGATTTTAGAGATTTGTTTGTTGACGAAATACTTGAACTACCCCCAAGAAGAGAGATAGACTTCTCTATCGATCTGTTGCCTGGTTCAACTCCTATATATAAGGCACCCTACCGAATGAGTTTACCCGAATTAACAGAGTTAAAGATTCAACTACAAGAACTGTTGGAAAAGGAATACATCAGGCCAAGTGTCTCACCATGGGGAGCACCAGTCCTTTTAAAAAAAAAGAAAGACGAAAATCTAAGATTATGTATTTATTATAGACAGTTAAACAAAATGACTGTTAAGAACAAATACCCCCTACCTAGATCAATGGTCTGTTTGATCAAGTAGTTGGGGCAAAGATTTTTTCTAAGTTGGATTTAAGATCTGGTTATCACTAGGTTAGAATAAAGGATGAAGACATAAGTAAAACAACATTCAGGATGAGATATGGACATTATGAATTTGTTGTTATACCGTTTGGTCTCACTAACGCACCAACAACATTTATGTGTTTAATGAAAAACATTTTAAGTCAGTACTTGGATAAGTTTGTTTTGGTATTTATTGACAATATCCTAGTGTATTCTAAAACAGAAAAAGAACACGACGAACATCTAAGGATAGTATTGCAAACTTTAAGAAAACACAAACTGTATGCTAAATTCGACAAATGTGACTTTTATCAAAAGAAAATACAGTACCTAGGACATGTAATATCTAAAGAAGATATTGCAGTCGACCCAAAGAAGATACGAGCCATCATGGAATGGCCCATCCCTAAGGACATAGCGGACATCCGATCATTCATGAGAATCACCGGGTACTACCACAGATTTATAGAGGGATTCTCTAAGATTTCATACCCTATCACATCCCTACAGAAGAAGGGAACCAAGTTTAATTGGTCACAGAAATGTTAGGACAATTTTAATAAGTTAAAAGAATTGTTAACAACCACACCCATTTTAAGGGTAGCAGACCCGGATAAATACTTCACAGTCTGCATGGATGCGAGCAAAGAAGGTTTGGGAGGTTTCCTAACGCAAGAAGGGCACGTTATTTGCTACAAGTCCCAAAAACTAAAAGAGCACGAACGAAACTATGTCACTCATGACTTGGAATTAGCAGCTGTCATCCATGCATTAAAAATGTGGCGACACTATATAATGGGCAGAAAATTTCTGCTGCTAACTGATAAGAGTGGTGTGAAATTCTTGTTTAGTCAACCGGACCTTAACACAAGGCAAGCAAGATGACTGGCCTTCTTGAGAAAATTCGATTTCGAGGTAAGACACATCAAGGGTAAGGAAAATAAAGTGGCAGATGCTTTAAGTAGAAGAATTCATGGGCTGTTTGAGATAAACATTAGTAGGGAAGAAAGCGATATTGAGCAAAGGATAAAGGTTGCAAGTAATAATGATGAAAAATACATTAAAATAGTGGCAGATTTACAAAAGAATGTAGAAAATTTAGACATAACAGATCTGAGTTTGGACATAAATGGTCTACTTAGATTCAAAAACAGGTTATACATACCAGATTCTGCTGAATTAAAGCTAACAGTTCTGGACGAAGTACACAAGAAACCATATTCTGGTCATCCAGGATACCGGATAATGGTAACAACACTAAGGAAGTTATTTTAATGGCCTAATATGAAAGGCGAGACAACATAATACTTGTCTAAGTGCCAATATTGTCAACAGGTGAAGGCTGAGCACTAACATCCAGCCGGCCTGTTGCAGCCTTTACCTGTACTAGAATGGAAATGGGAGACTATATCACTGGATTTTATCACAGGTTTGCCTAGAACTCAAAAACAAAATGATTCAATTATGGTAGTAATTGATAAGCTTAGCAATTCTGCACATTTTATTCTTGTAAAATCTACATATAAAGCTATTAACATCGCTGAAATATTCATGAAGGAAATTTTTAGACTGCATGGTATTCCTAAAATAGTAATTTCGGATAGAGACGTAAAATTTACATCTACATTTTGGAAAGAATTGTTTGCAGGGTTGAATACTAACTTGAATTTCAGCACAAACTACCATCCACAAACGGATGCATAGACTGAACGAATGAACCAAATCGTGGAAGGTATGCTACAAATGCATGTAGGGACGAAACCAAGTAAGTGGGAAGACTACCTGCACTTGGTGGAATTTGCATACAATAATGGTTACCAGACATCGACTAAGATGAGCCCCTTTGAAGTACTGTAGAATAGAAAGTGTACAACTCTTATTAGCTGGGATAGCCTAGTTGACAAAATCATGGTGGGACAAGAAATGCTCTATGAAATGGAGAATATGGTAAGAAAAGTACAACAGAATTTAAAGGAGGCACAAGACAAACATAAAAGTTACGCGGACCTGAAAAGAAGACACTGGGAATTTCGAGTTGGAGACCATGTGTATTTAAAATTCAAAGCAAGAAGAAGTTCATTAAATCTAGGAAACTTTTCCAAGTTGGCGCCCAGGTTTTGTGGCCCTTTTGAGATCTTAGCTCGAATTGGACCCATGGCATACCAACTTGCACTTCCTGCAAATATGAAAATTCATAATGTATTTCATGTTTCTTTGTTAAAAAATTATGTTAATGATCCTTCTCACATGATCAATTGGAACATGGTGCAGGTGGAACCAGAAAGCGAGTTCCAAGCGGAACCTCTGTGCATTCTGGAAAGGACATAAATAACACTACGAAATAGAGTCATCACCCAGGTAAAAGTGCAATGGAAACACTTTAGTCCTGATGATGCCACTTGGGAATTGGAGGAAGATTTGCATAAATCTTATCCAACCCTATTCCGAGAAAGGGACGAACACTGAGGACAATGTTGTACTGAAGGGGGAAAGGATGTAATATCCCCCAAAATAAATTATTATTCAAGTCTGTATGCACTTAAGACTTTATTTCCATTTTTGGCAAATTCGAATTTGGAAAATTATTTCCATTTATGACAATTCCAAATTTGGATTTTGGTTAATTTTAATTAATTATTGTGACTGTTGGGCAAAGATTTGATTTTCTCAACCAACTCTTTGACTATGACACTTGTAAGAGAAAAATATTTTTTTATATTTATTACTGAAGGACAAATGGAACAACCAGGTTGAAATCAGTTGACCATGACTCCATGAGTGGGAAACATGCTTGAACTACCTTAGGGATGAATTTTACAAGTGGAAAATTAGGAATTTGGCCATTGGTAGCCCCTGAAAATCAGAGATTTGTAAAGCTACGAAAATTCCCAACGGAAAAAGACCTAGGCACAAGATGTTTTTTCATATATAGCATATGGGTGGACGCAGGCGCTGCCTAGTATGCTAGGAAGAGGAATATAACTTGCTGTTATGAGCACTGGTTTCTGAGTGTGAGGCAAGGATAATTTTTCTGATTTTGAAAGAGGACGATAGCTAAAGAAGAGTTTTGGAGCTCGCCCTCATGGATTCATGGTCAGGCTAGGGGGTGAACGGAGAAAGTAGATTGGCTATTCTATTCTATGGTTGGGTGGAAATTGGTTGTTCTGTTCTAAGGTTGGGTGGAAATTGGTTGTTCCATTTTTTGTTTCAACACTTTGTTCATATATGCTCATCTACTCTTCCCTGGTTGAATGTTCTGTTGATTAATAGTTGGTAGAATACATTGGCTGAATTCTAGATAAATGTCCTATTGATAAATGGATGATAGATTACCTCTAGTTATGTTGGCAGGATAAAATGAATAGTAGAATAAACTTTTACAGTTGAATTTATTCAGTAAGTAGAGTTGAGAGATTTATTGTGTATGATAGTTGTTGGTGATTATATGAAAATTTCTTATTCAAGTGCCGTACTCTCCGAACCGCAATATGAATGTAGATTCAAGTATAAATATGATTAAAGATTTATTATAGATTATTACACGTTGAAGAATATTAAGTACAGATCTACAGGAAAATCTATAAATCTACACAGGACATAAGTATTACCATGATAAATGTAAACTATACCATA